>RANY01000480.1:0-26705 GCA_009805235.1 Neurospora pannonica FGSC 7221 | reverse complement strand
CTATTGTATTTGCAACTACGCTGCTTCCTTCAGCACTGCTGTCGTACTTCCTACCGCTTCCGCTCTGCTCTGCTACAAGTGCATAGTTCACTGTAGCAACCCTGTACTGGTACTATCATTATAGGCCAGTCAGGGCATCGCAGCAAACATAGGGGATCTCAGGTTTGAGAATAAGGTTAAAATAGATTGAATAGGCGTAATAAGGTTAAAAAAGGGTTAAAATAGGGTTAAAATAGATTATTTGTAGGGTAAATAACGTTCTTTTTTAGAATGGTTTTATAACCTTATTGAAGCGCCCATGCTTTCACGAGAGTTGATGTCACCAGGCCCAGAGTGAAACGTGTCATAGAAGACCCATACTAGAGGTCGTGGTCCATGGGCCCACATCGACGCGAGGAAGGCGCGGTAGTTCTATCTATTACGGTCCAAAATGTTAAAAAAATACCCGTCTTGGCAAGCCTAAAAAGGGAATTTTAGTACCTAGCAGGACACGGTCTCAATAGCAACGCAGAGTATGCTGTATTTCAAGACCTTTAAATGAATATAGCTCAATAAGAACTACGTACATCAAAATGCAAAAAATGTATCAAATAGAGCAAATTCGTCTGATTCTCTCATATCTTTTACAAAGAGATGCACTTTGAATTGAGGTTGGAGGCAGTGTTGCAATGCGATTTCAATGATGCAACCGTGGCTCACGTGATCGATTTCTAAAGCAATGAGAATAACCAAAACCCCTAACCCTAAAAATGACCAAATCCCTAAAATAACCAAGTCCCCAAAAATGACCAAAACCCCTTGCAAGGGCGCTAGTATAGAAAGTCGAAGGAAAAGCTAAGATACCATCTATGACAGAAGATTTAAGGTGAGGAGAAGAAAAGAGAGAGAACTAGCTACAAGCATGCAGACCCGAATAAATACCCTGGTTGTACAAGCGGCAGCGGGACCCACATGCAGGTCGCTGACAGCTAATCCCTTCACTCGCATCGCCTTCACCTACATAACAAACACCTTCATGAACCAGAGTCTATTCTGCCTCCTGTCTTGGCATGGCCAATTGAATGGAGTGCATCTCTAGTCTGTGCCATGCTGAGAAACCTCCATGTACCTCGTTCCGACAGCCTTCCCTTGGCCACCTTGTGCATGGCATCCAGACCCAGTCTGCCAGCGCCGTCACACTCCTAACCCTAAAAGAAAATAAAATAAAAAATTTGACCAAGTTCCCAAAATGACCAAATTCCTAAAATGACCAAATCCCCTAACCTTATAAAAAAAATCAAAAAAAAATCAGCTGGTAGCCTAGAAAAGTGAGCCTGGAAAAATAGGTCCTCTCAGAGATGTGGATTCGTAGGCGCTTCTCTATCTCCCCTGGAATTTGGCTCCACCTAGGGGAACTGTATTTTAAAATGATATTAGGCTAAATAAATAAATATAGTTTAATTTTACCCTAAAACTATCTTTTTAATTATCTGTATTAAAAAAAAAAGAATGAAAATATTCGGTTTAAAATCGAATTTTATTTAAAGACTATATTGCCTATTCTAATTATTTATTCTAGTAGTAGTATTATATCTATCTGTTCTAAAGTCGAAATTTAGTTATCTATATCGATTTCTTAGGGTTACTATTAGCTTTATTGGACGCCTTTTATCGTTTTTGAGTTGACATTCTTTTCTACCTTAGAGGATTTTGGCCTAAAATAACTTATAAAAGAGCTCTAGATGAAAAAATTATGGATGAAAAAGGTGAAAATAACGCCTGTTTTGACCCTGTTGTCACGGGTCTACTGGGTGTGCACGGCAGTAGGGGTGGAACAGAGCTTGAGATTGTTGACAAAGAGGAAAAGGTCTGCAGGCCTGAACAGGTCTGCAGAGACACAGCTAAATACTGGAATGAACAGGTGGCTTGAATGGCACTGGCCAATCAGAGAGCATGCCTGGCCTGCGAGCCCTGCGAGCCTAGCCTGCAGCCGAGCACCATATCTCTGAGCGCCAGCCCTATTACACCTGTTCTTAGACCCTGAGTTCCCTCTGTGAAAGCGTGATCCTACGAGAGATACGACTGCAAGACTAAGAGTCACAAATCAAAGTAATATTAAGTGTAAAGAGGAAAGGGAAGCTGTCAAACGAGGGCATCACAGTTCTGGACATATAAGTCAGAACTGCCACTCGTCGCTGCCTTCCTGATCTGTAAGTCTTATCGATAAGAACATGAGCCTCATTCCATCCGATGTGCCATGGTGCCCTGTGCTCTGGCGACCTGTCCAGTCATGCCATGACACCCTCTATGGTTTCCGATCGTTGCTCGCGCCGGTAGTATAGTTTCAGTATAAGCGAAGAAGTGTTCTAATTTTAAGAAGCTGTAGGGCAGATGGAGGCTCATATGGACTGACTTATATAGTAACTTGAAGGCTTTAATAAAGAGACAGGCGCTAATAAGCCTATTTCCCTCCAACTTCTTTTGCAAAGCAAAGGTCTATCTCCAAGAAACGTGTTGTGAGTGTTGTCAGTAGACGTTATGAAAAGGACAAGATTCTCCATAGTTTCCACCACCCAAAGAAAACTGTTCCCAGTCCGGATGGCCCAACAAGAGTCGTAAAACCAACAGAACGGATTGTCCCAATACCGAGTTTTAATTATCATGTGCTCCGAAGAAACGGACCTTCCTTGAACTCGTGAAACCTTCCTTACCTAAGCGCCAGTGGGAGGGAAAAGAAAAAGGGAAACACAAAAGAAAAGGGGAAGACATCAACGTAGAATTCTTTAAGTGGCTCTACCGAGTCATTGAGGACAAGAACAGATGCCGACAAGATGGCCTGTTATGAACAGCGGAAATTAGGTACCTATTCTTGAGGCTCGAAGCTAATTGGGTGAAGAAGGGTTCTTGCGAAACTCTCGACAGGATGTTGATTTCTCAGTTTCTTCCTCTTTTTGAGATGTGCGAGGAAGAAACACATGAGGACGTCAGAAGGCACCGTTCTCCTTTCTCTCTTTGTGAGGTTGTTGGAGGTTGAAAACGAGCGGTGGAGGGGTCAAGAGACAGGGGTGCAGAACTCCCCGAGCTCCCCCACTACCCCCACGAACCCCACACATCACTGGGAACGCCACTTTCCCTTTTCGGCCTCAACCCCACCATGACCCGAGCTGTCGGGTTGCGAATTGCACTTCACCTCATCAACAAAGCCACTGCTTCGGTCATTTCAGGGCATAATCTTGACTCACGTGAACCGTGAGTAGTCAGGGGAAAATGAGTGGGTGAACGACTGGATATTTTCTATGAAATGGGATATTTCCCAGGAAAGCAGGTACCTTCTATGAGTCCTTTCTACTGGCAAGATATTGCCACAAACATTGTGTTTGATGCATGATGTCAGGCCTTGGCTGGTCTTTTGTCGATGACAAAATTGGTATCAAGTAGAAGTTCTGTTGGTCGAGCATCACCTATAAAAGACGCATTTTCTGACAAGTTCCGTTGCTTTGTCTTTTGGTTTCAATCCTCATGTTAGCACCTCCTTTGCTCTACTTTCCGGGGGCATCCCTGATGATTTGCCCATCGAGCTTATCGCGATCCAAAGCAGAAAGGTTGCCAAAAGAACCAGAATGTTTAACATACTTTGGAATGCACGATATATTATGCCGAATTGCATGCAGATCGGACCGTGTCATTATGTCTCCTCTTTCACTGTGTAGAGCATGCCTTGAACCGCCAAATAATAGTTGGTGATAGCGTGCGGCTGACATCAACTTCCTATATGATATAACCCCGGCATCAAGATAGATTTCGTTTCATATTTTCCGTGCTTCTTCTACGTCTCCTCTCACTTCGGACGATTCTTCTCAGGACGCCGCATCATGGACGCTTTGAGTCCCCAGCCTTGCCCACTTCATGCAATGCAGACTCTAGAAACGTACATTTCGTCAAGTGCAAAACCTCCCAATTTCCGAACCGCTGCCGTCGACTGCACGCAGCCGATTTCGAATTTCAGAATCCTTATGCAAAAAAATTGTGGAGGAACTGCACAATTTATACACCTGGCAGTCGTCGAACAAAAATGTTATATACACAATGCCTCCTTGGAGTCGTCAATATGGGTAGATCGGAGTAGGAAACTATGATCCCGAATAAAGGTCTTGTAAATGGAGAATTCGAGGATTCATTGCGTCAACCAAGTTGAAGGATTCGAGCGCATGGTACCTAGTCAAAGACCTCTACTTGTATGCAAGAGAGACAGGATGCAATGCGGAGAGTCCTGCCCTTCGTTAAGTCCCTACCCACCCGTGCTTGTGACCCCGCTTTTGCCAGCCGGACGCACGACCGGGACGCGCGGTTCCGAGGTCCGCGATTTATCTGGTTTCGCCAACTTTTCCTGACAAGCCCCTCATTTTACACCACCACCCTTCTCTGCTCTTTTTACCAACCCTTCATTGCCTCTTCACAACCACCAGTCGCTTCGCTGTGCAACCAAGCCCACAGTCTTTCTTGCTCGATCCAATCAACCGCGCAGAGAACCACGGCGCCAGATTACGCCATGTCCGAAGGAAGTGAGACAAGAAGAATCCGCGACGAGGCAGTCCCAGCAGTTGGGCACGCCGCGCAAGGGAGCACTGCTCTAAAGCGCAGAAAGAAGGGCTGTAAGTGCTGCCCCAAAAGCTGTTTCACGACCTGTTCCTTTTCGCGGTGAATTTCCTTTCGAAGGTTGCGTTAACCTCGCAGGGACAAATGAAGTGGCGAAGTCAAGCTAACAATCCCTTTGAAACAGCGCCCTACTACTTTCGCGGAGCAGTGAGAGTCGCACCAAGCAGCAACGTGGCCGTAAGCGAGGCCCTGGATGCGCTGGGATTTGTGTCGACAGCACAGAAAAAACAACTGTGCATCTTCGCAGACGGCTCCTTCGACCAACCGACACACAACGGAGGCTACGCCCTAGCGTACAACGGCTTTGCGCTTGGGCCAGATACATCAAGCGATAATCGACATGTGGCAAAAGGGTGGACAGCCATCCACACCACAGACAACCATACGTGCGAAGGGCTCTCCATTGCTCAGTCTCTGAGGGAAGCAATGAAAGAGCTTACCATTTTGGAGGAACACGTTGGTGCCAGGCACATTGATACAGCCGGTGCTCGAGATCCTGTGGAAGCTTCAGTGAAGATTTTCTCAGACTCACAGACGGTGCTAAAAGCCATGAAGACGGGAAAGTTCCCAGAGAGAATGAAACACACTGGTCACGCCATCATCACATTCTCAGAGGAGTTGAGAGAGAAATTCCGTGGACCCAGGTCCAAATTGAAGGTGAACTTAGTGGTTCACTGGATACCTGGTCACCATGCTTGGTTCACCCTGCACGGGGTAGCGGACAAGCTGTCTCGCAAGTGCTGCCAGGATAAGCAACCGTTTCTCTTTGTAAACGAAACATACGTTCAGTAGAATGGAGCGGATGGCGTCTACGAGGAGGTTAAAGCAGCAAAGCGATACAAAGAGGAAAGGCTCATGCAATGGCGAGAGAGGGAGCAGGAGGAGCGGGAAGAGGCCTCTGAGGCCCAGGCCCATGATGAGCTGCAACTACAACAGACTACGGATGAAGTGTACCAAGGTGATCAGCAACCACAACAAACTGATCCAAACACACAGCAGCCAGAGATACAACAACCGTACCAACAGGAATGGTACAACCAGGTCCAGACATACTACCAGCAGTCTGCGGGCTACTGGGAGCAGCTAAGTCGCTGGCAGCACTGGCAGAGAGCCCACGGGCACCAAGCGGGCCAGTGGTACTGGGATGGCAACGCCAACCAGTGGGTTTGGCAGTAGGATAACCATAGTCCTGGCGAGACTGGTAACGGCCAGCCGCCCTCCTAGAAGGCTTTTTATTGGTGTTCTTGTTCCAAGGTATAGAGAAGGCAGGGCTGTATATCGGGATCATCTTTTTTCAGTTCGCGGATAGGCGTGTGAGAAGTGTCTCAGAACTCTCAGTTGGAACAGCTTCTCTAGCTGTTGTGTATGAATTATGGACTCAAAGTGTACTGCTGTCAGGATATTGTTTGGGCTGCCAAGGGCTTAAGTGGATGTCACAACATTATAGGTACCCCTAGGCTTCTTGTTTGCTTCTTCCATTTACCAAATCCCGAATCCAAACCAGTAACTGGCAAGTGCCAAAACCGTAAAATCAACGGTAACTTTCTCACCAAGATGAGCTGGTCCTAATTCGCAGCGCCGGTTGCCGCGCTTGACCACCCCGTTATGAACAACATGATGAAGGAGTTGGTGGCAATGGGCGACCCCTTAGAGGGCTATGCATCGGCGCCAATAACGTATACCGGCGTTTTGTCATTAGACAAGTACAATAATGAGCTTCATCGGTAATGGTATGTGGCCTGCCACATCGCAGAAACTCACTTCGGTGTGAGCCGGCTTCCAGACCCTCTTCGACCCTCCAATAGCGCCAGCGTAACCGCCGCGCAGGCCACTGCAGTAAAGAAAATTGACGAGTGCTACAATCTAGAGGGACTCGAGGACAACGTAAAGTGCTGCGACCATTATAACATAACCAAAAACCGGGGTAGGATGGTCATTAGAGGTACTTTGGACATGCATGTCTGGCAAGTCCCATAAGGACTAATGCCCTCAAATATAACGCTCGAGGGAGGGAAGGAGATGGGGTGAATCACTTTTGCAATGTCATGACTATGTCGTGACTTTAATCCGCCAACCTAATGATTCAAGCCCTATCTGTGGGCTACATTGCAAGGGCCTGGAGGTCCTTGATCTGCGCATTTGCGACGTCCAGCCCCCCCTTTGTGTCCGCTAACTCCTCCTTGATGTCTGCCAACTCCCCACCCACTGTCTGAACCTCGTTGGAGAATTATCACTGACCTCTGGACGAAGCTCAGCATCATCCTTTGCTGCCATTCTGCTTGTTCTTGAGGAGGTTCAGGCGTTGAGCCTGACACTCAACACAACTACCCTTGCGAGATCCGCGACCAAGAGCTTCTCACCTGTCAAACCTTCTCGATCGCTATAATGTCTGGACTATGGACTACAAGGCTAAGAAATACGTCGCCATTTCGAAGAACACACCCGATCCGGCCAAGCGTTTTTATCAGGACTGCCTAATGTTTTATGCAGATGACGAGGACCTCCTTATGGTGCCGCAGGATGGAGACAATCCGATCCTCGCGGATCTCAAACCATTGACTACTGTGGATGCCCAGATCCAATTTTATATTGGGTTGGGTAAGCGCCACAGGGATGGTCACCAGGAAGCCATCAATAGGCGCCGTTCTCCGCGTATTGGTGGCAGCGGCAGCGAAAGCCAGGAGAGCAACCACGCCAGCCAGACCAGCTCTCAGGCAAAGCGTCGGAAGGCCAAGAGGGTCTCCTTCGAATCCGGCTTGTCGCCACTCAGCACCTTCCTCATGAGGGTCCTCTGGCTACTCTACACATCGGCTGCGCACTGCCTCGAGCTTCTCGACGCCACCTTGTGGCCGGCTTGGAAGGCCGCAGTCATGTGGCTGGACCAGCACATCTTCGGTACTATCATCATCTGAACAAGAGGTCAGTTACGCGAAGCAGAGACCGGAAGCCTGCAGGGGAGCTTGGCCGATTACTACAAGACCCTGTTCAACGATGGCAAGCCCGACTTGACCGTCAAAGACAAGCCGGCAACTGACAAGCGCAAAGCGGATAACGAACTCAACCACCGGCTCATGCCTGCTTAAAAACCAAAGACCAAGACCAAGTTCTTTGAGTAATGAGTTCGCCTTCAGCGATAAATCCAACTCAAATGAAGGACATTTCATCACCAAGAAAGCCAACACCGCTGCCGTCAAAGTGAACAGTGACGACGAACCCCTCTCGGCTAGGCTGAGGTTTGTCAAGCCTCAGGCAAGCGCGTGACAGCTATAAAATCGGATGGTTTTCCCATGCCGTCCTCTTTTCGTTATGGCCGCAATCTCAGTTGGATTTGGGTCACGCCACTCAAGATCGCCGCCGCGCCGAAGTCCAACACAGACAACGTGTTCACGACCGAGACCAGCAACACGCGGACCATTTGGTCCCGGAGGACATTTTTTTTGCTGGTCTTCGAACCGCTTGGCATGATCTTTGCGCCGGTCTCTGGCGTTGGCGAATGAACTGCGCGTCGTTTGACTGTGCGAGGCACGAGGAGGTGGATTGAGTTTAGCACCAGTGGCTAGGCGCAACTTCTGGGGGGTGGGGTCCCGAATGAAGCATTGCAATCTTCGCAATGGTATTTCTTCAATGCTTTGGCATTTTCCCTGGCTTTCCTTCCATTCTCCTTTCTTCTCGCTTTCAGCTTGTCGCTGGCGTTTATTGGTGTGAATCGTGGTGATGGAGGGGAGGATAACGTTACCGTTGTTGTGCCCAGCTCCAAGGCGGTTATCGACAGTGTTACCAGCGATAGTATTCAGGATATTGCCAGGAGCTTTGGCTGGAAGGTTGAGAAGAGAGGGGTAAGTGGTTCCATGTCTGCTGCTTTCTGTTTACACCATCCTGTGAGGCCACTTTTCCCTTGCTGGCTACGATTTTCGGTCCCAGATGGACTACATTCAATAGCGACCTTACCCAAATCCCGGAGATTCCTCTTTTGTCCCCGACGTCATCCGTAGAACATATCAACGGAGATGGCGAAGATGGGTGGAAGCGTTCAGGTCAGTGTTTCAAGAAGAAAAGCACAAATGCCAATGTGTTTTGTCTAGATTGCTAAGAACAATTCTCAAAAGATAACATGCATATTTTCGTTACAGTTGTTACACATATGCTTCCAATGAGGACCCCTACAACTACTCACGCATTCCACCGTCCACGTTCAGACACACCGCAGTTCTACAAGCACACGGCGTTCCATACAAGACCCTTACCCTTGACACCCCTGATAGCCCGGGGTTTGCAATGACAACTACATTCAAAACCAGCCTTGTTACTGGAATTCTGAGGGGTGCGATGGACAAGATATTGCACATCCCCCAACCTGGAAGGAACTCCGCCACCATTCATGCCACCAGTAACATACCTAGCCGAGGCCCCGACTCTGAGGAGGGGTATAGTGTCCAGGACGAACATCAAAGGTCAACAAGCAACTCGCTTATCCCAACCGGAACTGGTCTGTCTCTGCCCACCTTTCCAGTCCTCAAAAGATGACTGTCGAAGAAGTTTGAAAGACGCGGGGGTGGCCTGCTATTGCCTTCTCGCCTGTGGCTCGGGTGTGGTGCGTTGCATCGACTCGTAGAGTCGTAGTCATGCTCGCTGTTGCTGTACCCATCCTCACACGAGACCTTGCGCGGGCTAGACAACAGAGGCTTCGGCAGTTCGGCTTCCACCCTCTTGGCAGGACTGTAGGACAACATTCAGTTCGGGGCCGGCGCAGGAACGGCAGGGAACAGGGACCGGCTGCTGAGCTTGAGGCCGGCTTTGATAGCCCCCGACAATTGGGTCGAGCTCGTCAACGACTGCGCTCACTATTCTAGAGCTGCTTGGGACGCGTGGACTCGGACCACCAGGGTTTCCGACGAAAAGCTGTCCAAGAAGGTTTACAACTCCATCCAGAGCCTACTTCGCCGCGACAACATCCGCGAAGGCAGCATCACCTACATTGCTGGCGTTCACAGCACCTCAGAGGAGGAGACCAGCCAACAGCTCATCGTCACCCTCGGTCCCGACTTCGGCGTACAATGCCTCCGGAGAACGCTACTGCCTTGGTCGCCTATGTCAACAAGGACATCGACCGTCTCATCACAGTGGCTCAGCTCGCCCGCCGCTGGGTCTACGGCCAGTACATGTTCGAGCAAAGGTATTCCAAAATCATGCAGTCTTTCCGCAGCCTCTACAACATGCCCGCGCTCGGTGAGCATGAGCAAATGGCTGAGGCGGACTCGTGGCTGGTGATGTCAACCAAGCACCCACGCTACCCCGTTCCCCCCATGGAAGTTCGCTTTGGCTTGTGCATCGACGCCAACATTGACTCCATCAAACCGACTCATCGTACTGCTGCTCGTTTTCGTGCTTGATGGTGGTAGGCCTGGCAACGACTGGCAGCCCACTGCGCCGCGTCATACAGCTCTCATTCCGATCGTCCACCTCCTGTTATATATGGGAGATGACGGCGGGCGTGAGGGCAGGGCCAGCCGGCCAGGGACCGGCTGCTGGGACGTAAGCTTGACGCACCGGGCCTTGATGACCGGCTTAGCTGGGATGGTGTGGGGTGCCGGCAATCCAGCGGGCAAGGCCTAGCTAAAGACGAAATGGCGAACCACGCGTCAAAGACGAAGGGGTAGCACGAGAAGAAAGTTCAAGACGGCTACCTGTACACAGCATGTGCGCCTTTCCCTTGGGATGAGCACCTCTATACCGGATCACAGCCTACTGGCCCAGAACACAATTGGAATTATCCCGACTGAAGGATTGTAAGAGACATATCGGGTATACCAGCTGTCATCATGTCATGTGAAAAGAAGTTTGTGGGTGTCGATGTCAGCTTTCCAGTTTGCGATGATGCGTCCTGTTTGGTAGCACAGCTGTTATATACCCTTCACTATGGTGGAACAGGAAAGGAATATGTCTTCTTGGTGAGGTCCAATGCATCCCAGGATGTCTTTGAGGTCTTTGGGAGTTCCAAAGAGGCAACGCAACGTTGCACCAACTGACAGACAAACCAGATAAGACCAGGTATGACGGGGAAAGAATGCAAAAGGAACAGGCGCCCCGGCCTCTTTCAATCCATCCTTTTTACCCTGGACCTTCCTTCACTTCACTCAAAGACCAATCCAATGCTTCTTCCGAACCTCGGATTGAAGACCCACTTGAAACCTTTTCAGATGGACAGTCATCGTCCGAATAAGTCCATTCACCGCTATCCCAATCATGGTGGGGCAGCCTGTCGGAGTGAAGGGAGGCAGTTACGTCGGATGAGAACCTGCTCGTGCCCTCCTTCCTCGACTGCCCGACGCAAGACTTTTTTTCCAGTGTTTCAGGTCCCTAAAAATTTCTTCCCCTCCTTAACGCGCAAGTCTTTGTAGTGGAGGACAACCAGGTTAAGTCAGCGCCGCGACACTCGCCATCGATGATCTCAGTACAACCCTTTTGTGCGCCACTCTCATAACCACCTCCAGCGCGAGCACGCGCATTCCCTATTATCTCGACACTCAACCCAAAACTCGACTAGCGACAGCCATGGACGCTCAGCCAGGCCAGACCGTGCACAACTACAAGCAGGACGCTCTTTATGCAGCCATCGTCGTCGGCTCCGCCACCTCGTCTCTGTCGACCGGTTTCCGATTTCTCGTGAGGCGGAGGACTGTCAAACTCTGGCGGCGTGATGACTGGTTTATGGTCGCTGGTCTGATTTGGAGCTGGGGCGTCATTGCCGCCATAATACATGGCCTGACAGTCGGACTAGGTGACGAGGTCCTCAAGACGGACCACGACAAGATCTGGCTCCCGAGGACCAACGCGGCTATGTTGATGTTTCAAAATTGGTGTGTCTTCTGCGTCAAGGCCTCTATCGTTTTCTTCAACATGAGCCTTTTCAGGGGAAAGATCTTTACGAAGGTCGCGTGGGCAGTCTTTACCGTAACCTTCATCAACTCGTTTACCGGATTCTTCATTGCGTTTCTACAGGAAATCGCTGCCTGTCCTCGAGCCGACAAGCAGTGTTTTGGGGAGTCGAAGTTTGTTGTCCCCCTCACCACAGGGATTATCTCGACCGTGTGCGACATTGTCATCTATGTCATGCCGATTCCGGTTCTGGCAAGACTCGGCGTTGACAGAAGAACCCGAATTGGTCTTTGCTGTGTCTTCCTCCTGGGTCTTCTTTGCATCGCTACCAGCTTTGCACGATGGGCCGCCATGCTCCAGGACCATCCCAAAAATGTAGTGACGATGCGTAGGTCTCTTTGCAGCCCTCATACCTTATTTGAACCATCTAGCTGACCATGCCACCCACTGAACAGCGAGCGATATTCGCATCGGTCTCTGGACGTACGTCGAGCTGTCGGCAGGCATCACTTGCGGCAACCTCCCCATCCTGGCACCAATGTTTGGCTGCGTTGGCCCACGGCGCGGAAGAGGAAGAGGTCGGTCGACTCCGCATCTCACGTCGAATTTCAAAATGCCTTTCCAACAAAGTCACCAATCGTTGAGCCGCCCGGTCGAGCAGCAATCTCGTGATAATGCTGCAAACAACTCCGAACAAACCAGGTCGTCGCTGCGGAAGACTGAAACGCCCTCACCTTTGCACCTCTCTTTGACTGGGAGCGACATCGAGCTGAATGTTCTGTCAGTGCCAGCGTCGAGCGGTGCAAGCACAATGCCAGCGGATCCGCCCCAGACTCTTACCAGAGATTCGAGTCAAACGTTGTCCGTCTTGGACAGGAGGAGGGCCCGAGCCGGCTTCGAATCTCTGGAGTGAGGATGAGAGCAATCACAGGACAAACAGTTTGACACGATCGTGTACTTATTGTACATGTACGAAGCATCGGGACGCAAAGAGCACAATGCACGGCACGCGCAGGGAAGCAAGAGATACGAACAACGGTCTACCGAGTTGAGAACGCAACGCTCCGTTCTTCTGTTCCAGCAGCTGTTAAGACCCATCAAGCCACCGCGGACACTCCATCCTCAACAAAAGCTGCGCAATCCCGTCAACAAACATCGCCGGACGATTCGAACCACAGGGCTCTTTGGAGACGAACCACCCTGTTATTCGACCAGTGAGACTTGCAACTCTTTGTCAACAGCCAAAGAACCCGGAAACTTCGAGGCTTCAAGCCCAAAGCGCAAGGCCAAGTCCTGTTGCCCTCATTGGGACAACACATCGAACACCATCTTTGCTCCAACTCCGAATGCAACGCATATCACAAACCAAAACTTCACTTCCCTCCGGACATCATCGCCGCAAGATCATTCCGAGCCATGCTATCACGGCATTTACTTGGAAGTGGTGTTAGAAGTAGTGGTGGAACTGGTGCTGGAAGAGTCTAAGACTGAGGCCAAGGATGCGCAAGCCGGGGTTCTATTTTCCCTTTCAGCGTTGCTCTGATATGCGGGGAACTTAGTGTAGCTGGACGTGGACGACGAGTCGCCAGTAGTTCCTGAAGTGGAGTACGAAGAGCCAGCGGTAGCGTTGCTAGTACCGGTGGTAGCACCGCTGGTAGTTCCGTAGGTGTTGTTGCTAGAAGAGATGTTAAGTTGTTGGTCCGCAAAGACGAGTTGGAAGGGGGTTATTGTGGAGATATGAGGGGGGCAGAGATGTTGTTGAAGGAGGTCAAGTGACGGTCAATGACAACATAAGGGGACAAAAGGAGCCGAGAAGAAGTAGGGCAGGGAGACAAACCCAGACATGTTGAAGTTTGTTTGTGGTTAAGGGAACTGTGATTGACAAGTGTTGACATGCTGTGTTATATCTGTTTGGTTGTGCTGATGAGTGAGCAAGAAGGAGCAAGTGCTGTCGACCTCCTCTCTTTATGTCTTTTCTGGTACGGTTGCACCGGTCACACTTTCAAGCAAGCAGCGATCAGGAGCCATGGTCCATGATTCAGTGTCCTGAACTGTTGTTGTGATGGGGGTGTTGAAGACACATAATCGTATGAGTTTGGATGTGGCAGTGGAAGTTTGTTTCCAGCTACCTGTTATAGGCTGTGAAAACTGAGTGATTGCGGACTCTGGTGTTGCCAAACTCATGGATCTGGGCGGAGAAAGATGGGGGGTGGAGGTATGTGTCTCTCACATCTCTGCTTGGAGTTTGGCCAGAGCAGAGATGTCTCTGTTGCTTGTTCGTTGCGCTTTCACCCCTTCATTCCTCCCTCTTGCCCTTCCTACTCTGAGCAGAGGTGAGGGTCATCACGCTCAACCAATGTTGAAAGCATCTCAAGACGATGGTCTAGAGCCCGTCCTTACTCTTCCCACCCTCACACTTCATGTCTATCAAGCAGTGACATCACAATCATCGCTACCTCTACAGCTTCCTCTGACAATGACGACATCACCACAGAGCCAGATGAGGTGCTATGGATCGTATCAATAAGGAGCTCCAAGGCTGGCCCAAGCGAAACATTGAAAAGACTCGA
Source organism: Neurospora pannonica FGSC 7221 (assembly GCA_009805235.1). Taxonomy (NCBI): domain Eukaryota; kingdom Fungi; phylum Ascomycota; class Sordariomycetes; order Sordariales; family Sordariaceae; genus Neurospora; species Neurospora pannonica. The sequence goes on along the minus strand of RANY01000480.1, from coordinate 12,624 downwards.
GAGCTCAGTAACTTTCTCATGCACAGACACCCCCGGCGCTATGAGGTCGAAACGGGAAATCGTTTTTGTTCCCAGCTTTTCACAGGCGCAAAGGTTTGGTATTGTTCCGGCGTACTGGCTCAGCATCAGATATCATGGAAAACAGCAAACTAGAATCCGCGGTGTAACAACCAATGCTGGTTTGTTGTTAGCTGTGTTCTTCAAGTGACACTACTGTGACAGGCGGTATAAAGAACTCTGCAAGTCTGGTATCAGCTTGGGTGAAGGGTTAAAGAGTCCAAAGACGGTCCTACATGCCCCACGTATTGTAATCAAAATTCAAGACGCTGACTACTATCGTTCTTGCAACATGGCGTTCAGTGTTGAAAAAGACTGGTTGTCGAATGGGCTTCAATTCTCAGAAGAACACAATCTGCATCTTTGGGCACAGCCGGTACCGAGAAATTGGGCAAATTTCTCTCCTTGTGCTCCTCTTCAAAATTTCTCTGGTAGCTTCCCGAAGGGCACCGAGGACTTGAAGTCACATCTGCAAAGGCCATTGTGCAAGAGCCCGGGTGGGACTCTGAATCCCTGGGGAGATAAACCCCCGACAACCATTTGCATCGAATCTCATGGCCCTGTGTCGCCGGGCTTTTCCGCTCCAGAGCGGATATTGAAAGAAATAATGGACACGTGGGAAATCCCGAATGAGCTCTTCCATTCGATCCAGAAGCCCGGGTCTTTCCCGCAGTTTTTACTCTTTGAAGACAACAAGAACTTGCATATTGGGTTCAGATGGTCCTCAGCTCCTGGATGTTATCTTATATTCCTTGGCTCGACTGCTTATGTCCAGGATTTTGGAAGTCAGTTCCGCTGCGTCTTCTCGCATCGCGGCGTTCTTACACGCACATGGAATGCGGATGTGATGAGGGTTGGAGAAGACGTCTATGGCCGCAAGGGAAGCCCACTGTTGAAGGTTGTTGTAAGCTTTCTGCACCAATGCAAAAAACATCTTGAGAACTCCATACAGGAGCACGCCGAGAAGATCGAAGAGATACAAGGGATTCTACCCTATCTAGACGCGAAAACCCCTGTCCCAGGAAGTGTTGTTCCTTCTAAACTATACGCACGATACAGGGACCTCACCACTTCACTCTATACTCTCAGAAACTCGTGTCGTAATCTCATGGAGATTTGTTCTGGATTCTTGTCTGCTTCTAAACCTGTAATCTCGTCAATGCCCCCCAAATCCCCCTTTGGCCTTAAGAACCTCGTGGATGAGTTCAGGCTTTTGCAAAACGGCATCGAAAGAACACACACCCGGTTAAAGTTCCACCTCAATAGGATCCATTACCTCGAGAACATACACATTCAGTCCACGAAAAGCATGGCTGCCATCAGACAGCTCTTGTTCTCGGATCAAGATCGCTAGATGAGAAGAGGGCAACGAGAAGGAACATGACGCATTGCGAGAAGGAGGCTGGAATGCCGAGGTTTCTCCTTTCGGCATCGATTCAATACAGGAGGTTAAGGGAAGATGGAGGTGAAGGACTGTAGAAGCCGTTAAAGTGGCTGGTGTGACGGAAATGGAACGGTACATGGGCTTCGACTGGTGTAGCGTAGACAGAGCAGGCTGGACACATCGAACAAGAAAACTAACCACTCAGTAGTATCGAGGACACTGAACAAAATGACAAGATGAATGATACATAAAGCTCCAAAAGACTTTGCAGTATGCCATTAGTGACTGTACCAGTGAAGAAAATGCATGCAATGAAGTGTCCACAGCTTCTCGTTCTCACATACCTCGAATCTGAGACCATGGTGACCACTTTCTCGCTCGTTGTCAAACATTGACACTACGAGACCCCTAACCCCTTATGGCAAATGTGCGCATTAAAGTGGAAGCAACGAAAAGAAAGTCAGCATCACGATGCGGAACGTGGATGAGTTTGCACGGTTTGCGGACAATGGGTTCTACTAGAATTGTCTGCAGTGTCAAGAGAAAGCAACAGCGGTTTGCGATGCATCAGTTTTCCGTTTGAGAGGAAGGCAAAAGATTTATCTGGAAGCGACCCAAAAAAAAAAAAAAAAGAGGCATCATCAAGAACCATAGCAACTACAAACCGTCATCACAACAAAAACCTATAGAACTGTTGTATAAAGACCGTCGCACTCGCATCAAGGCTTCTGCGACTTGTTCCAGACAGACCATTCACTCAACTGTATCTGTTGCAACCAAGAAGAAGAGTATCCAAAGACGGCACTGTACGCAAGGAAAAGAACACAACACTCACCTCAACCACCAACCATGCCCTTCACCAGCACCTTTGACTGGGTCCCCCGCGGCCTAACCTTCACCCCCACCACCCAGGACCCCGACCTCCACATCCACCACGGCGGCCCCAGCCAACCGGACACCCTCGACTCGGGCTACCAAATCAAAACAACCACCCCCAACCCCTCCTACCTCACGCCCCCCCCTCTGGATCGAGAACATCCTCACCCATAGCATCCTCTCCCAACCCTCCAAGTCCCTCATCCTCCTCGAGTCCCGCGGCCCGGAAGATCCCGGCTTCGCTGCGCCTGAGGACGTCATCTGGGCTGCTGTCAGATCATTGGAGCTCAAGAGAGAACAGGTAAAGAGAGTTATCAGCAAGAGCGGGTCGCTGACGGATTACTTCTTCTCTGAGTCAGTATCAGATTCAAGCGTTGAGCTTGCTTTCCGCTGGACTTCCATGCCCGGATGTTATGTCATCTTCATGGGGCGGTTTACGCCGAGACTGGCGATGGGGGCGGAGGGGACAAAGAGGATGGTTGGGGTTGTTTCTCATCGGGGGTTCTTCCCTACGGTCTCTTCAGGTGTGAAGGCTACAGACGAGAGGAAGCATGTGATGGAGTCTGACCTGAGATGGGCGCTGGACAAGAATGGCGAGGAACTAGACGAGAACCCGATGAGGGTGTACACCATACTACTTCAGCTTTGTGTAAACCACTTGGATGAAGAGATCCATGAGCTTGGAGTAAGGCTAGAGGGCACACCAAGCGATGCTTTTGCGCGGGTTTCCAAGGAGATGGCGCCGGAGATTTGCGGCCTGAGGAAGGCTTGTAATGATCTCTTGGCTATCTGTGGCGGGTATTTGCATGCAGCAAAGATCTGGTGTCAGAAACTGAAGGGGACAAGTACCCTGACGTGCGTGGATGGATTGCGGAGGGATGTTCATGGGATTAGAATGTTGGTTGAGCTGCGCTTGGAGAAGTTGAATTATGTTGATGGGGTTTGTAGCCCTATGGTGATGGGCGCGGATTCAGGGAGGCGCAACAGGTTGATGGAGTGTTGAGTGGTGGATCTGGAGAAGTCAAGTACCGTAGCGGGAAAACCGGGCGGGCATCTAGCCTAGACGATGCCATCTAGCCTAGATGCTCAATCTAGGCTTGTTGAACGGGGCTTCTGATTGGCCAGATCCATTTGGGGGACGATGGTTCCTTCCCAAGTCCTCGAAAGTTAGATTTCTTTCTCTCCAACGACGGCTGCTCCTTCCCGGGCTTCGAAATGACTATATCAACTGAAATAACGGACCTCTTTCTCATTCAATTGGGCCAGTGGCTCAATGGTTCTTGTGTTTGCTTCTTTCTTGTGACTGCTAGTTCGATCCCTGGCAGTCGCCTTTTTTTAGCTGTGCGAAAAGTTTCGCGTCTCCGTTGTAAATACCCTCATTCCGACTTCGAAGTCGAAGTCTTCCGCCCGGCTACCCAACTTGGCAGCTACTGCAGCAGTTACAGCGACTATTGCAGTGGTTGCCCAGCTTTTGCTCCTTATAAGACCGTTTCGACCAATCAGAGGCCTCCATTTTTTATCTAGCCTAGACTCGGTATCTAGCCTAGATAGCCAGACAGTCTTAGTTTTAAAATCTAGCCTAGAAACCCCCTATCTAGCTCAGATGCCCTCCCCATATTCCCGCTGCGGTAGTTGGCTAGGTGGTGACGAGAGATAAGAACAAGAAAGACTGTACCGGAGAGAAAAACTTCATGTATGAAAGCTCGCGGCCACTTGGGCAAGTGGTGAAATGACTGAGAAGAGTGTCTCGCAAGAACAAGCATCGGCAGAGTGTAGTGGAAGAACAACTCATGAAAGATCGCGCAATGGCTGAACTAGGAAAGAACAGCAACAACATCCAAACAGACAAGTATCTACTCCAACAAGCTGTTAGAAGGGGTAGTAGAGCGATCATTTTTACCATACAGGTAGTTAAGCATGGCCCTCACTCACAGAGGTACATCCGTGATCCGTGAGACGTCCTCCCTTGATCCTTCCTCCTCCAGATCACAACTCTCGGGTGGCACTGCATCCACAATGCCAGCGCACAGCACCTTTTCTCAGTCTGTGGACCGTGTAGGACCTTCCACAACCGAACTTGCTGGGCTGCGGGTGAGTGGGGCGTTCGCAAGATCTTTTGATCACTCTTCGGCGGTCGTACCTGTTGAGTGAGTGAATTCGAGGTGTCTGGGTCGATATAGGTATCTTCAGTCAACTGAACTCGAAGCGAAGCCAAGGAACCTTCCTTCTATCCGCAAGCCCGAACTGTGACAGTCGTGACATGTTGACAGCTCGCTCGCCCTCTCCATCGATCATGATCGGCGACTGCCATGAGTGGTATTTCAGTTGCCATTGACCACAATCAGGCCGCCAGGCCCCCATGTCCTGGTTCGATCTGCTCCCGAGCGGGAAGGAATGCCCCGAGGTTTACCAATGCGGAAGGTATCAACTGTCCAAAAACAGCCACATAAAGTTCCATCTTGGACTTGTGCAGTGCCGAGAGCCGCTAACAACCGTATGAGGGTAGTGTACCGAATTCTGCAGGAACCGTCAACGATCAGGACATTCGGGGTTCGGAAGGAAAGCATGGAAGGGTATTAGTGGGCGTTGCATTGAAACACACCACGATGCTACTACAATGCCGTCCCCGGAGCAATACATGCTGTTGAGAGAATTGCCAAGATGGACTAGATCTCACGGGGAAGCGGAAGCGATGCTTGATGTTGGGCTGTGGTGTGGTGGGTGCCGAAGACCCTCGGTGGTGGGGGTTAGTGTGGTACGTTGGGACGAGGAGGACACTCCAGAATCCTGACAAAAGGAAACATCTTCAAAAGTTGGAATGCCATATCTGCGTATTTTCTGCGCCATCCCAAGAGATTATGTGCCGGATAAAGTTTGTCGAAGCAGGAGAGGTGATACAAAAACATCAAGTGTCTTCATCTTAGAGCAGGAGCGACTTAGCAAAAGTGGATCCCACTGTACCCCAGATTCCGGCCAGCCGCAGGCCATCCGCCAACCTCTCCCGGCCAAGACACCGCGATGGAACCCCAACCCTGAACACTACCACAGTATCATGGGTATAGCATCATATAATGACATCGTAGCATTCCTTGCCTCCCATCTGTCTCCTTAGCCTCCAGAATCATGAAAATTTCCCCATGTCTGTCAAAGACCACCCAAAGACCACCCAAAAATGGAGTGATGGAGTTCCACCAGTCGAGACAAAGGTGGAGGTGCAAAGAAGGTTCGTGGAGTCTCATCACTCGCATTCGGGCTGCAGCCATGGGAATAGGCTGTTTTGCGAGATTGGAACCTTCCTGTAATCAGCCGAATGAAGACGTTACCACCGAGACCACCGAGATCACCGAGTGGTCACCGCCCGTCACCAAGCCACCGTTTCATTTGAGTTTTGTTCGTGGAGATCTCGTCGGGCACGAAGCGACGCCGCATGGGCGTCGCCCAGTCGCTTCCTGTGATTCCCGTTCTGCAGACTCCGTGTTCCACATCCGGGATCCGGAGTCAGCCCGAAATAGGAAGCGGGAGTACTACCGTTCCGTCGCGTGGCCACATGCACACACCCTTGTCCCCCTTGTTCCCCTTGTTCCACAAACCGGGAACTTGGATCGGGCAAGACGATTTTGAACATTGGAACGATGAGAGGGGTCACCGCCATGCTAATGGAGTAACGGTGATACTACTGGTAATTGTCAGGGGAGTACAGGCTTCGAGTGGCCTGGCGGCTAGGACATGTTCACATGTAGCAGTGGCATTGGAGTGGATAGTGGTTCAAGTGGTCCATGGACGGTTATTGACAACTGTATGCTTGGCAGGAAGTCCTCGTCGAGGATAAAGATGGCCAGCACCGCCGTGTTCATGGTGTTTCTGTGATCGACCGCTAACCCGTCAATCCCTTGGATCATCCTCAAGTCAAGTCCTCTCACAGTACGAGAAGAAGACCTCTTTGATACAGTCTTTGTCAACCACCACTATCAATCACTCAGAACCATTAAGATGCGTCAAACAAGCCTCCTTGCGGCGGCTCTGGCCATCGGCGCCCCTGGCGCTGATGCTCTCCTGCGTTTCTCTTGCTCTGAGCTCGTCACTGAGCGTCTGGATCCGTGAGTCAAACCAGCCAAGCACATCCATACGCCTAAACCCAAGCGCTAACACGCTCTTCTGCCAGTCTCGTCTTCCCCGGCGCCTCCCAGTCTCCCCATCTCCATCAGATCGTTGGCGGCAACTCCTTCAACATCACCATGGACCACAGCCGCCACGACATTGCCCAAGAGTCCACCTGCACCACCTGCGAGTTCTCCGAGGACTTCTCCAACTACTGGACCGCCACCCTCTTCTTCCGCGCCCGCAACGGCACCTTCAAGCGGGTCGCCCAGCGTCCCAACGTCCTCTTCGACGGTGCCCGTGGCGGCGGCATGTCCGTGTACTACACTGCTCCCTGGGACGGCTCCAAGGCGACCGCCTTCCAGCCCGGTTTCCGCATGATCGTCGGCAACCCCTTCATTCGCAACGAGACGGCCGCCAACCAGTACCGCCAGCTGACCTTCACCTGCCTGGACGCGCTCGACACCCGCACGGGCGAGACCAAGTCCATGCCCAACCGCATCTGCAAGGAGGGTATCATGGCCAACGTGCGCTTCCCCACCTGCTGGGACGGCAAGAACTTGGACTCTGCCGACCACTCCTCGCATGTTGCCTATCCCTCCAGCGGCACGTTCGAGACCAACGGTCCTTGCCCGGCTACCCACCCCGTCAAGATCCCCCAGCTCTTTTACGAAGTCATCTGGGACACCAGGCCCTTCAACGACAAGAGCATCTGGCCCGAGGACGGCAGCCAGCCGTTCGTCTGGAGCTATGGTGATTTCACCGGCTACGGCACGCACGGCGACTATGTATTTGGCTGGAAGGGCGATGCGTTGCAGAGGGCCATGAACGCCAACTGCGATACCTGCGACGGCGTGCTCAAGAGACAGACCATTGCGCAGGCCAATCAGTGCAGCCAGAAGCAGAAGGTCGCGGAGAATATCGATGGGTGGTTGACTGAGTTGCCGGGTGCTATGCCTATTACTGGCCCGCAGCCGGGAACGGGAAGCGGTACTACCCCGACGCCACCGACGACGTCGACGATGCCGGGTACGGGTAATGGTGGTGGAAGCTGCACTGTTGCGAAGTGGGGACAGTGTGGTGGTAATGGATATACCGGGTGCACGACGTGTGCTTCGGGGTCGACTTGCAAAAAGCAGAATGACTGGTACTCGCAGTGCTTATAAGGTATAGGAATGCGGTCGTGACGGCGTGCGGGACTTCGGTCCTGCATGAGGAGGTGTGTGTTAGGAGATGCGAACGAACGTGTCTGGATGGGCTGTACATAGCAACGGAGGACAAAGACATAGATGGTATAGTACATATTACATACTTCATTCTTGAGGATTTCCATTCGTGTTCGGCCTCGTTGTGATCAGATCCTTAGTGTTAACATCGAGACCAGCGTAGATCTACGGTCCAGGTCAGCAATCGATTTATGCGGAGGGCGCAGAAAAGCCAACGTACCTCGAACTCTCCAACGATTGCGACACGAGCTGCGAGTAGAAGCTCTTGATATCACACAACGATATCATGGAGTTGCGCTCTTCCTCTTGCTCCCTAGCGACAATCTCTTCGTGTACCGGCAGTCGGGATGGCTCCACGACAATAATGCAGAGGCTCTTGAGGTTCGACAGAACAGACATCCACGCCTTGTTTCCCACATCCGGCCTGTATAGCATAGCATTCGAGGGCGAAGAAGCAATAACAGGGTGCGTCAACTCCAGGCGTCGGATCGGTAGGCGGTCGGCTTGGGGAAGCCTGCTCAGAAGATCTTCGTTGTCTTCGTCTGCGACAATTCGGAAGGTGTTTTCGGAGTAGAAGACGTCGAGAGCTTCGGCTCTGGTCTGGTGGTTGAGGGAGAGAATGGCTGTAGCGTCGTCGTCTTGAAGACATTCGAACGCGGGTCGACTGCGGCTTAACTCGACTGTATCGGGCTGGACGACGACTTCGCGATAGATAAAGATGCGGATCTCGAGGGGCAGGTCGAGGAAGCCGACTGTCTTGCGGTCGGGGCAGGGGAGGAAGCGCGTGGTAGACATGGTCGAGAGACGGACGTGATGATTTCGTCGAGGGTAACAGGGCGCTAGAAAAGTAGATGCCTCTCGGTCTCTCGAAAAATTGTTTATGAGATGTCGAGGTCGCCGGTAGCCAGCTTCAGTACTGGAGGACTGGGTGTGGCCGATTGTTATTTAAGCCATGGCGACTGGAGATGATGGCTGATTATTGACGACGACAGATCGGTCGATGCGGGACATGATGGTGTAGAGACTCCATCTCCAATGGATTACTGCAGAGAACTTGTGTAGAGGCGGGTGGTGCGCGAGTGACCACATCACGGCTGACACTGTCGGAACTTTGTCGAAAGGGGTGGGGAATCGGCAACTGGAGAATGATCAGAATGGTCGCGATGGAAGGTTGATGGTGTTTTGTCCAGGCGGAAAGGCAGGGAGTTGCACGGTTCATCTGTCCCGTGTGTGACGTAGAAAGGTTTGCGACTCGGCGTCCAGTGTGCGTATACCGCATGCGGAAGGTGCCCTTGGGGTACATAAATCCTCTTAGCTGGCTGCCTTTCCGTGGTTGGTTCGGTGGTGTAAATGGCAACATCCCTGAGGTGGAATTTCTGACTGAGGTCCTTGAGGAAGATATTGGTTCGAATCCAAAACGGACCACACCACACTTCTTTTTTTTGCACGTTTCTTCGACTTGTCTCCATTGTTTTCTCTCTATATCTTCATCGAAACGATGGCGTTTCTTCCGGGAGACAAGCAAATACCGTTCGTGGGTAGTCACGTTAACGGTAGGGGTGGTTGTTCAGGTGCAGGTAGGTGGCGGACCAGCGATATGCACGCAAACGAACCGCAAAACATCGGGAAGCAAACAACCCCAGTGCAAAGCTCCCAGCCAAGACGTCACTCCATCAACAGCTTTATGATCAGGGGGGCATTCCGCTTTGCCGCAACTGTCAGCCGGAAATAACTGTGCAACCTTGGAGACCTCTTCCGTGCCGTCGTGCAACATTGTTTCCTGCAACGGGAAGCACTTCACCAACCAGTCGGCCGTGTCACCTCATTTTATCAGCCGGCATGTGCTACGGTTGGCCACTGGATTGCTTATGGTGCTGCTTAAACCTCGTGAAAAACTGCATTCAGGATCGATTGGCTTTTCTCTGCGCTTACGCCCCCAACGCCCCCAACGCCCTATGGTCTGGTCGATGTCAATCTCATACCTGGTTGAAGCCAACCCTGGGGTGTGCTAATGCGGCTGCTTGGTCTAATGGGATCGAAACATCGGAAACTATCATCGGTTTTGAGATCAAGTCACTTTTTCCGGGGGAACTTGGGTGCAAGGCAGAAGACATGGAGGTAACTTCTCACGGTTGTCAGCCAGGCATTGGCATTGCGCAAAAGTCAATGACAGTGGGTTAACACGGTCCATGATTTGAAATACTCAAAGGGAACTCAGCTGATGACTAAGGAAAGGTATAAATGAATGACAGGTACCCATGACGGCCAGCATGTGCAGGCCTGCTATGCTAGCCCATGAAAAAAGGGGCCCCCTAAACAAAAGAAAACTTCGGTAAAGACTGTATGTAAGTTGACCGCACTATCCAACCTTCAGTTGTGTCGTCCCACACCTGGTGAACTGCATGACGTTCCCCGTCGCAGCTTCGTTGAGAGTCCCCTCCAAGTTCCGATTACTTGATGTGTAAATTCTCCACGCCAGCTCTGACATCCTCAACTTCACCCTTCTCGAGAATTTCCCCGACTTTGCGCATGTGCCAGTGAAACCTGCCGAGTTGGGTGTAGATGTCGGTAATATCGTCCACGTAGTCTTGGAACTAGGGAGTAAGTTGAGGTCAGTGGGCAGAACCCTAAAGTACCAGCTATTTCGTGAATACCCTGACTTACAGTCTTGTAGGGACCCTCTTTCTTCATCTTCTTGGTGCCATCAAAGCGCTTGATCCCACTCTCAGACGGTTCATAAATGGTGTTCTCCCTGAGCTGACCTGACATAAACTCAAGGGTGAGAGGCCATCTTTTCTCTTCAAGCCTGTAGAGATCGCCATCGGCTATCGCGAGGAAAGCGTTAGCATCTCTCGAAGCAATGTAGGGCGGGAAGTCATTGAATCTTACTCTCTTGAATCAAGAGGACAGCAAGATCGATGTGCGGTCGCAGCTTTTTGAAATACTTCTTCGCATTCAACTTGGCAGTTTCCTCGTTGACGTAGTGGTCTTCGAAGTCCCACGCCAGCTTGCGCTTCGAAGATGCAGCTCCTTCAAACCCTTGAAAGCCATATTCGCTCCCAAACTCAGTGGAGAAACCCCACTTCTTGAATGCAGTTTGGCAGTTACCGTGAACTCCCCCACCATTGGCATGGCAATGGATCTTGAACCAGTTATAAGCCAATTGCGATGGCGTATCCGAAGTTTTGAATCTTGTCGGCTTCTCCTCATCTAGTGGACCATAACGCTTGCGCATGAAATCAATGTAGTCTCCCGAGACAGTCGAGACATCATCGTCGTAACTCGTCGTGCTGGACATTGTTCTGAGAGTGTTGTAGTATAATGTATCGACAGTTGTTTCGATCGAAAGGCTTCTAGCAAATGAGCGAAGAGCGTTGTTGGCGAGTTCGCTGCTGTTGAAGGAGGAAGCTGAGGACCCAGAAACGAGCGATGTCATGAATGCTTTATACATCGCAACGCAGGAAACTTTGTCATTTTGCCATCCAGCATACAAGTCTCAACCAAATCATGTTGGTAGAAGCGTAGCCGCCAGTCTCACGACGTGACCCCTCTTCATCTTTGATCAGACCGGATACGAGGCGGCAGAACGTCGTTGGATCCAACATTTGTGAGCAGAGACCATACGAGAACGCATATATTAAGGTTCAGAAGTGTAAGAAGTGGTTGTATCAAGCCTCAACTGACCAGCTTCCAACCACCCGACGACTTCAATCATCTAAAGCACTTATTTGCACCCCTAACCCTGAAGGCAATAAGGGGCGCGAAGAAGTACCCGGGCCTGCTGTTGGCTCGGCGGCTCGGCGGGTTGGCCAGTCTCATTAGTAATGGTCTTTTGAAAGCCTACAAAGGTTAGCGCCCAGAAGCACTAAGCAAATTCTATCTAGTTGAGAAGAACTGTCGTGTCTTCATGAAGTGGGTGTTGGATGTGTAATAAAAAGTCACCCCAGGTAGTGCTCTGTACGGGTCACCTGCCGGTCACTGTTATGTGCCGCAGTGAGAAGGTTACAGCTGTCAGGGGAGGCGACACCTGCCAGCTTTGTGTGCATCTGCTCAATCACCTTTTGTCGTCCACCATTCTCTCTCTCCCTTGCTTCTTCCGTTCCCGAAACAAGAAGACATTGAATGCGTCAACAACGAGTTCGAGCAACAGCGCACAACATCCACGTTCCTTCTGATTTGTATCTCTCTCTCTTTCTTGAATCCACATATTCTCCCAGGGATGACTCCCAGTAGAACGAATCAAAAGCCGAAGTTTGGTCCAGTGTCGATGAGTGTGATTTCACCACATGGCCCGTGCGCCCAAGATCCCGATCGGTGCTGGACTGTCGGTTGTTGCTTTCAGCACCTTTCGCGAACGGTGTTTTTACATTCCACGTCCGTTCATGGATTCCGCCCAGATTCCGACCGCGCGGAAACGATCTCCTACCAACTGCCTTCGATCATTCTGGCATCAGGTCTTCTGGCGATGAAGGCTGTCTGAAGGACTCTTTGCGATTGTCCGTTTCGCGGTGGTACCCACCCCTCATGCCGGCTTCGCTTCTCCCAGGCCAGAGTTCGCTGGTAAATACCACAGCATCGCCGTGGCCCTAGCCCATCGTTTCTCGACGTTCACTCCTCATGTTGTCTATCACGGTCCTCGGATATCCCACTTGATTACCCTATAGCCATGCGAGGGGCGCAGCTAGTGCAGCCGCCCTTCTCTCATCTTTCTGATCAGTCAATTAAGTATTGGCTTCTTTGTTACGATCCAATCAGAAGCCCCTTATGTAAGCTAGATAGATTGACCAATAAGGGACAACCTGTACCTAGGGTCCCGGTGTCCCGAGAATACGGCACTACGGGACCAGGTTACATTGGGTGTTCCGGAGTCCTGAGAACACGGGACTACGGGACCAGGTTACATAGGGTGTCCCGTGGTCCCGMGATCKCGGGACTACGGGACGGGTTTGAAGACCAGTATATAAGAAGGCCGCTTCCCGGCCT
>RANY01000479.1:0-26729 GCA_009805235.1 Neurospora pannonica FGSC 7221 | reverse complement strand
TATTGTATTTGCAACTACGCTGCTTCCTTCAGCACTGCTGTCGTACTTCCTACCGCTTCCGCTTCGCTCTGCTACAAGTGCATAGTTCACTGTAGCAACCCTGTACTGGTACTATCATTATAGGCCAGTCAGGGCATCGCAGCAAACAGATGTCAATTTTGACAACGTGCTGTGCCTCTCAAAGCGTGCCTTACATACCCGACCCTCCAAGAAACGCCATGCATTTATATCTCTCCGAGGTTGGAAGCTGACAAGAGTAAAACAAGACAAGACAAGAAGATACCGTGATGCCACAATCTCACTCACACTTTACACAATGCGCCCAGCGGTGAGTCCGTCATCTGTCATCTCGGGCATGGCAACCCAAGTAGGGAATCCACCGAAGTCATCACTGTCATTAAACGTTGGGGTAATTTCGTGATTTCTTATAGCAAACTCTGGGAAGGGATCAGCCCAGTGAGGATTAAGGTCTTGTCACTGCAGGAGACCTTTTGCGCCTATCTGGCAAGAAGCTTGGCTGAGCGTGGGTGATTTTCTTGGTGTCTTTGGGTGTGATGATTAGGACAAAAAGCTACGAACACGAAGCAGCTTACCAGCCAACATGATATCGATCGGTGCATATAGGCCACGGCAATATTGGTTTAGGATGTCACTCATATGACCGTTTCTTTGAGCTATCACCTTCCATATCTCTGGGGGGGTTGCATGCTCCAGGTCCTTCTTCATTTTCAGTTGATGGTTGTTCACTGTGCTCCGCAGGCACGGTTACGTACTCGTAGGAAAAAGAAGAATGGTGGACAACTGATCAAACAATTTAATGTGAATATTATCAACATAACATCTTATACACCTTATGTTATAAACCGGACTGTTTTTGTTGTCAATTTGAAGCTTCCGTGTCCAACAGCCAACTCGACGATGTCAGCGTCATTGCGCGCCAAGCCAGGCGTTCAGGGGCAGGTACCCCGCAGAAACATTGCAGCTGCATCCAATAGGAGCTCAGCCTTGGCAGCATCCAGAGGAGAGGTCCAGAGTAGAGGTCCAGAGGAGAGGTCCAGAGGAGAGGTCCAGAGTCCAGGGGCAGACAACGAGCAACCAAGGACAAAACCTCCCAAGTCAACCAAGTCGGTGCCGTCAATGTCATCGAGCCGAGGTGCATCAGATACAAGTTCATATCTGAAGTATCCTCCCCATCATCTTTACACTTGTAAAGAGAGTAGGAATTATCCAATCTTTGTCTACCTAGCCAAAATCGTTTGGAAGCATGAGTCTGGCTCCCCATGGCGGGAATCTAAAGAAGTACACAACTCTATTCTACTTACTGATGATGCAGTGGACATGAATCTATGCAGCCCATCAACCCCATTTGAAACCAACCCACGGATGTTTAATTTCGCTTTACAGACAGTCTCTTGAAGACAAGCCAAGACCACATAAACGCCTAGCCTGCTTGATCTTCTTGCCCCTTCCCTCCTCCTCGTCCCCTTTCTATAAATTTTGGGTTCGCCAGCGCTAGATGATACCGCCATGCCGTGAAAATGTAATGTTTTACAGCAAAAAATAAAATGGAACGCGCTGTTCCCAGTTTCCCCTCCCCCCAATCGTCGTAGCTTAGTAACCTGGCCACAAGAGAATGCCCAACTCACCCTTCCCAGGAACGTACAAAATTGATACAGCCAATGAAGCCAGATACATGGCAGTGACCACAAACAGGTCAGTGACCTTGGTCATAAAGAGGATCTACTTCTTCTCCGCCTTGCTGTCGACCTCTGACTTTTCGCTGGGCTTCTCCTCGGCAGCCGCGGTCTTGGCTTTCTCGGCATCACGTCCCTGACGGTACTTATCCATCTTTTCGGAGAGGTAACGTATCGTGCGCTTGAAACCGCTCGTAAGAGGGCCCTTCAGAGACTGTGTGGTGGCTGGCCAGGTGATAGTCTGCTTGATGACGCTCCGGACATGTTTGCGAAGCTCCGCAGGGTCGTCGCTGGCAATGCGCTGTTCAAAGCCTCCACCCTGGCGACGCTTGAACGACACGGCGTCCTCGTTTTGACTTTCCTCCATCATCTTGTTGAACTCGAGCTGGGGGATCGCAAACTTCTTCTGGTACTCAAAGTAGAGCTTCGACCGGAAAGCCTTGGGCAACCGGCGAACCATGTTTCCACGCTTGACGGGGTCCATATCTTGCACGAGATTGAGGCTCTTGTCGTTCCAAATCCAATCCCGCTCGGTGGCGCCGGCATCATTGTACTCCACGTTGGGCAGTGTCTCGATCAGGGGGAGATACAGACGTCGGAAGTTGGTCATATTGTTGCCGACAATGTTCTTCACCTTGCTCGGGTTCTCAGTGGGGAGAGACATGCGGGGATCGCCGAGGTAGCTGATGCCAGCGATAGTAGCAAAGAGCTCGTCTTCGGTGAACTTGGGTGGCAACAACAACAGGGCTGTCCGAAGAGCAGACAGGAGGTTGATCTGGTTTGCCAAGCGAATCTTGGGATCGTCACGGAGAATCTTGACAGGCTTATGCAGTCGTCCAGCAAGGTAAAGGGTGTCCCACTGGGTCAGATCCCGCTCTAGTGTATCCAGCTGTACAACGCCATACTTGATCAAGATGCCGTTGACAATGACGTACGGGTTGAAGTATACTCCAGCGCCAATCTTGTCCTGAACGTATGAAACCGCACCCGAACCCAGGCTCGCCAATGCCGAGTAGTGGTGACGGTGCTGCTTCATGTTGAGGGAATGCCAATGCTGCGTATGGGTGACACCAAAGATAAAGTCGATCATCTTGGGAGTTCCATCCTGGGCTCTCTTGACGGCTTCGGGCGCCTTTGGGTGAATCTTGCGGAGCTCTTCGTCCGTAGGCACCCTGCCGCTGGACTTGGATTGCGGGAACACGCCAGAGCCGTAGGCGAACGCGTAGCGAATTGGGGCCCGGAACTCCCAAGGTATCTGCTTAAGAACCTCCCTGAACTCGGGATCGAAGGGAATGAACTGGTTGACGCCGAAATTCGCGTGGGGTAGTTGCTTGAAAGAGTCGATGTTCAAGTTCACGTTCGTCTCCCAATCATTCGTGTCGTTGAGAGTTGTGGTGCTGGAGGACGCAGAAGAGCTGGAAGCCTCGTCTAGGACGGCCTGCTTGGACTTTGTGTCCTTGGATGCCGTATCCGCGGCGACGTTTGCGGCATCTTCATGTTCGACACCCTCCTTGGCGTCCTTCGCCTGATCGGCCGCATCGTTGTTGTCGCGTGCCGTGGCATATCTGCGCCGTAATAGGGGAGCTTGTCTCTGATAGTATAGCGAGCTGGCGGGCAAGGCAGGTTGGGAGCGGAAAGGGCTGGCGCGAGCGAGCAAGGATGGAGCGCGCGGGTTGAGCCGGCCCTGGAGAAGCTTTACTTAGCTTGGCTGTCTCTTGACGGTCCGTGGGTATGACATCCATGGGAACACATGGGAAGAACCTGGGGCCAGAGCTGGGGACATACCGTGAGGACTTGGGGGAGGACCCCTCTACTAGCCATTGCGACAGAGGGGAAGCTTTAGAGATGTTGTAGACGGGAATCGTGGTGATGGAATGCGAATGGGGCCGGGCCTCGGATGTAAAAGAATTGCAGAGGCAGCGGAAGCTGCGGATGGTCACCTTTGGGTATAATCCATAAGCTGGGAGAGTGGAAGGTTCGGGTCGGGCTGGAGTAGTCGAGGCGGACGTGGTGGGATGAAGTGGTGATGGGATTGGATGAAGGTCGGAAATGGCCGCTGGATCAAAGGAAAGAAGCTCGTCGCAGCTCCAGCTTCCAGGTCTTCTACCGGCATTCCACTCTTCCACAGGGTCGGCACAGGGTTGCTTTTCCACTCCATCGGTGGGCTCTTTGCTGTCATCTGGTGGGGCATCGCGATGTGATAGCCGTGGGCTAACTGCAAACGGCTTAGGCAGACACACAGACCATCTGGGGTGACTTGCATTTCTGACGTTTTCTCCCTTGTCTGGTGTTGAGCCCCACACTCATCCGGTCATTGAACTCGAACTCATCTCTTCCATTTCATGTTGCCATTGATAATGCCAGGCTTTTATTAGGGAGTCTTGGTTTCTTTCATCTCGGCTTCATGGGCATGAGATTGAATATCGAAAGAGCTGTGGGGAGATAGCTTCTCAAAGCACGGTAGCCCAGTTTGGGGTTGGCATGAAAACTGCCTACGCTACTGTACAGGTACCTCTCTCTACTTTTGGAAGCTAAATGTCACTTCTTGAGCCTCATTATCCAGGGCACCTGCACCACGACACTTGCTCCTGGCAATCAAGTATAGCACCGCTAGTTATTAGGTACTCCTGAGGAGCATTACTCGCAAGTTGAACATCTGGATACTTATTGCCACTATCCCTTCAGAGCCAGAGTCTAGCAAGCTATACGTAGAGCTTCATCTAGCGTATATACAGAATCTGAACTCAAGGGTGATCCATCTCGGATATCTGAAGATCTGGTTCACCAACTGGCCACAACTGGACCACCATCAAAGCCAAGCTTTCCAGTCAAGCTTTCTGAGTGACGCTGGTCCATACCCTCTTGCAGACATTCTCCCCCTTGTACTGCCAGGTTCTCCAGACTGACGTCGCGAACCGTTTCCCGTTTCCCCTGGTCCTGGCTGGCCTGTCAGTTCCAGTTGAAAGCCTCCAGTCTTGGCAGGCCGGTTTTCCTTGTTGGATCCACTAAAATAATTGTTAAGCCAACCAACGAAGCTACTCTACTGCACCACTGTTCCCCAAACAATTGGGGCTGCGCTAATCTCGACGCCGCGACCGCGATCTCAAAGTTAACACAACATCAACACCACCAGTCACTCCGTCGCATGTCTCCGGTCCATACGCCGACTGCGCTTTTTACGCCATGCCGCCGTCGTCAATCCCTCAACCCGGTCAGGGCAAGCCGCAGGCCGGCTCGCGACGCGGTTCGGTAAGCGGTCCCTCAGRCCCGCAGGGACAGTTTCGCGCCAGCATTGGAGCCAGCGCCATCCCACGCCCGCTGACAGCGCTCAGAGGATCTAGGGTACGTTTTTGCCTGTCGCAAAGTGAAGAAGATGATTGATCCAAGATGAAGTCCTAACGACCGTTCCGACATGTAGCCCGGAAGTTTTCGCGCTTCGATTAGTGCTCAACCGTCTTTCACCTCCAACCTCACCGGCGATTCGCACATTCCGCTATCGATTGCCAACTTGAGCCGTTCGAGTTCGCGGCAAGGTCGTACGCCAACCGGGCCATCACCGCCGCCCGCTAACGATGAAACCGCGGCCAGCTCTACGAACCCGACGCGCGATAGCAGCAAGGAGAACATTGCGCCCCCAGATGCAGCAGAGTACGAAGCGCAGAGGCGGCGCATCGAAGAGCTGAAGGCCGAGGTTGGCACTCTCAGCTACCAGATCAACAACTATGAACAGGAAAAGGAGTTGGTGCGATTACAAATGGAGAACGAGATGCGCGATATCCGACGACGCGCTGAGGAGGATTTCAAAGCGAAACAAGCCGCCGATGCCGAAAAGTCCAAGGCGCTGCGACTTGCCGAATCGCTGCAAGCCGAGTTGGACGCCCTACGAGCCGAGAAGGAGACCCAGAAACGAGAACTCGATGCGAAAACAAGGGAAGCCCAGGAAGAGGCGAGGCTTCTTCAGGAACAGGTTGAGGAGTTGAAGGCCAGCAAGGAGGAAGCGGCGCGACTAGCGGAGCGAGAAACTACCGAATTGAAGGCGAAGGTAACTCTGCTGGAGAGGACCGCCCAAGAAGCAGAGGAGGAGAACAGAACACTAAATGGTACCCTCGAAAAAGTCAATGCCCAACTGGCTGAGCGGGACGACACCATAGGCAAACTCGAAGCCGAGGTTCTTCGACTCAAAGCTCACACAGGCGACGCCGAGACAGTGTCCGTGATCCGCAGGGAGCTTTCGGACCAAGTCAATCACATTCGGATGCTCGAGTCTAAGAATCGCGAGCAAATAACAGAACTCAAACACTTGCGACAGATTCACAAGGCCGTGGAGGTGGTAGAGGAGGAGAAGCGAACACTGCAGAGGAAGTTGGAAGCGGCGCAAACTCTGGAGACCGAGCTGGCCGAGGAACGAAGGCAACGTCTAAGACTGGAGGATGAAAGAAGGTCATGGACCGCGTACTTAGAGTCGAACTCAGAGGGTCCCGTCGAGTTCGACTCACCAGAAGCCGTGGCGAGGGCATTGGTAGAGGAGCGTTTCCGCTCTGCCTCGCTCACCGAGCGGTTGGGTGCCCTCCAGCCAGAGATTGCCGACCGTGATAACATCATCAAGTCACTGGAGGATGAGAAAGCCAGACTCCTCGACCAAATCGAGAAACTCAGGGCGACCAGCGGTCCTACTGCTAACGACAAGGCCCGCGCCCGTCTCGACAGGCAACGTGCTCTCGCCGTCAAGGAAGTCGAATACCTGCGCGCCCAACTCAAGACCTTCGACATGGAAGACGTCACCATGCAACCCGAGCAGCTCGACGAGCAAAAGGCCAAGCGGATCCAAGAGGTCGAGGACCTCGTCGACAAGTACAAAGAGGAGGTTAACACCCTCCACGCCGACCTGACCTCCCTCGAGTCCGCCACCACCAGCCCCGTCCAGCCCGTTCTGGCTGGCACCAAACGGCCCCGCGAGGCCGACCAGTACGAACCCGAATCCGAGCAACTCGGCCAGCTCGCCCGCAAGAACCGCAAACTCCAATCCGAGTTCTCCGACCTGCAAACCGCCCACCGCATCCTCCAAAAAGAGCACGAAGTAACCACCTCCCAGCTCGCCGCCGCCAAGGAACAACTCAAAACCCGCATCCTCTCCTTGCGCGACAACCCCACCTCGGAATACGAAAAGATCAAAACCGACACCCTCAAAGCCCTGAAGCTCGAGAACGCCGAGCTGCTCGCCCACCTCGAGCGCCAACCCACCTTATTCGCCACCGTCCCCGCCACGCAAATCGCCGCGCTCAAGCGCGAGATATCCGCCGCGCAAGCCGAGACGGCCTCAGCCCAAAAACGCGCCGACCGCTTAAAACAAGTATGGGCAGCCAAGTCCGCCGAGTTCAAAGAAGCCGTGTTCAGCACTTTGGGGTGGACCGTCACGTTCATCCCCGGAGGCAAGATGCGGGTGGAAAGCGTTTATTACCCTTCCAAGACGGAGGAGCATGAGAATAGCATTGTTTTTGATGGCGAGAAGGGCACGATGAAGGTGGGCGGCGGACCGAGGAGCGAGTTTGCGAACAGGATTGCGGATAATATTCGGTTTTGGGTCAGGGAGAGGGGGGAGGTGCCGTGCTTTTTGGCGGCGCTGACGTTGGAGTTTTATGAGGAGATGAATCAGAATGGGGCGAAACAGCTGGCGGCTGGGGGGAGTGCAAGTGGGAGTGGGACGCCTATGGAGGGTGTGACTGAGACTGGAACTGCTTAGTAGGTCAGGGTCAGCTTGTTCGGTCTGATACCTGGGCTCCCTGGGGTAGACGTTGTTTTGGGAAGCATCAATATGGCGTTGGTAAATATGTTTTTTTGCTTTGCTTTGCTTTACAAGCTGGTCTGTGCTCCTTTCAAAAAGAAAGTGACAGACTTTAACGAACCGGATGCTTAGTTCCTTCTCTATCAGGCCTTGGGTTTTTATCACGCAGAATGGAATAAGACCAAAATGGTACTACACAATACATACATAATTTGACTTTCACAAACGTGGATGGAAAATGGGGACAGCCGAAGGGATGACTACTTTTACTTTTGTTGCTGCATATCAACAGCGCTCGAATTCGATTCCAAGCATACTAAGTAATCACAGGACGTCGTAACGAGTTTGAATGATTCATTGAGTTTACGAGATAGTAAATACCGAGTGATAAACATCCTTAACCAAGGTACACTATGTATCAACCACCAGTTACCATAACCTATGTGTCGATTTCTGTATTTTCTGTATCGTCCTACCTAGTGACCCAGCTTTTCCTAAGCACCCACCTCCATATAAGAGTGGAACCCTCCAAGAGTTCCATGTTATTGCTGGCCCTGCTGGTTACAGTATGTAACTCTACCTATGGGGTCTGGCGATCAGAAAGAGAAGCTAGGTTCTAAATAAAGAAATGAAGTGGAAAGTCGATTAGCGAGATTACCCGAGATCTCCATCGGCCTAATAAGCTCAAGCCCCTTTTGCATGCCCCCCTTATCCGTATGTTTCTCGCTATCAACCTTTGTTTTTTCTTCTTCTTTCTATTTTTAAACGGTTAACCGCTCAATGTCATGATGACGGGTAGCAGATAGATGTATCTTCAAAGATGTAAAATCAAAGGTTTTCCATACTGGCTTGAGTACCAGAGAACTTTATGCAAAAACGCCCACAGTATCTGATCTGAGTAAACATGAGTGGTATTTTTCGGAGCATGATGGTATGGTAGTAACTATAACAAAAAGAAAAGATAAAATGGGTAAAGTAAGTAACTAATGAAGTGCCATGCAAAAAAATAGTATGACAGGGCCAACACCGTACAATAGGACGTTAGTTCAAAACCAACCATAAAAGACAAATAAAACAGTAAGATGATATCCATTACATGGAGATAGATTGCGGACAAGACAGTTCAGATAGCCACTTTTTACCCCTCACATGGCTTTCCTCACATGACTACACGGATAAACCGCAGTCTCATTCCCAATTTTTCTTCTCCTGTTACCCTCCCCTATTCACTTTCACTTGGCCTCATACTTCCCGCCGATCAACTTCTTTGATAGAGGAACATTAGCCCACGTCCTGCCATCCTTGCCCAGCGGGGGCGAAATCGGTCCCTTGTCATCCGCAAATGGATCCTCTTCCTCCGACTGTTCTTCCGCCTTTTCCTTGCCCTTGCCTTCCACGAGCCTAGATACCGAAATGCCGCTACCCACTTCTCCTGCCGGAGGAGCCGTGTATTCCCACCTGACCTCAATGTGCCCGGGCTGTGGTTCAGCGTTTTGCTCGCCAATTACCCGGCAGATGATCTTGGCCCAGTCATCCGTCAGTGTCAACTCGGGGATTCGCCAGTACACAAGATGCTTGTCCTTCAGGTGGGTGCCGGAAGGCTTGGTCTGGACACCACTTGCGCGGGCACCCTCGTAGGTCGCGACGAAGGTCACGTTGTGCAGGACGATAGGGCGCTGCAACGTCATAGAGGGGTTGAGGCGGTACTGGAGCAAAAGACCGAGCTTATCTCCCTGGGGTTTCCATACGGGGTTGATGGTGATCGGGCAGTGGGAGGATACGAGGGCGGTATCGTTCTCGGCGTGGACTCGGTAGGTGAAAGCGGGAGTGGATACAGTCGTGAGGTGCGAGGTGTTGATGGTGAACTCATCGGGGGAAGTGGCGTCGCTGGTAACGAAGAGGCGATTGGGTCCAATAGACTCAAGGCGGGCAAAGTTGTTGAGACGTATTATTTGATTATCTGTGGTTACCGTTAGCCAAATTGGACAACTTTTATGACATGTTACATGATACATACCGGTCTGGAGGTTATGAGGGTCGGACTTGTATGAGAGAGCGATTTCACCAGTAACTTTAACGGACTTGGCCTCTCCATCCTGGAAAAGAGCGGAGACGGTTTCGATGATGGACGAGTGTAGGCCTGGTCCAAAATCAGATCCGTGAATGTCCTGATGCTTCAGATGCGCAATACCACCGTAAGCTGAGCCCGCTCCATATGACGTTCCAGACCGGATAGACTGATTGTCGGAAGCATGCGAGGCATGGCTTGGCTCTGAGCCCAGAGTTGTCGGTGGTGTAGGCCTAATGATGGATGAAGCCGTAGCTGGCAGGGATGGCGATGAGGGGAAAGGATTCTCGGAGTGCTCCGGTACTGGCATAGCAGGCATGTACATGGTATGGCGCACGTCTCTTCTGCCTCTAACAGTTCCTGCCTTGCGATTCGGGAGTCCCATTGCCGTGAGTGTATGGGCGACGTTCGACAGCGCCGCTTGCTTCGCATCCTGGTCCTCTTCCGCAATGGGTTCGTTCTGAATGTTGAGCTTGAATAAGTGATCAGGCTCTTCAGCGGCCGCCTCCCTTTGGGCCTCGGCGATGGGGTCGTGGGAATACTGAGGAATGGTATAGCCCTCGGCATCCTTTGCAGGCTCCTCTTGAGATTGAGACTGCTGGGTAGAGGCGGGAGGTGCCGAGGGAGCGGCATCGAAAATATCCTCGGCTGTACCATTGGTGAGGTTGTTAGAAGCCGGTCGTGGCTGGCTAGACTCGGCCTGTCTATCCCCAGAGTTGAATCCATTTGTACCGTTATGCAAGAAATCGTTTACGTTGTCCCTCTTCACCCGCTCATCTGAGGTGGACGGTCTTTCGGCCAAGGACGACAACCGGTTATTATGGGACTCTGCCAGATTGTGAGAAGACCCCCTTGGAGATAATGTCTGGCCATGACTACTTCCAAGGCCGCGAGTGAAAGAGCCAAGGCTCTTGGGGGGGCCCAACTGTCCGAATCCCCCATGAATGCTCTGCCTTCGGCGTCCCAGCATTGTGCCTATACGGCTACGCAGCTTCGAATCTGGTTTAACTGGTTAGTAGACCGATAGCACATCACCCCGAAAAGCGCCGCACATACCTGACTGATCTCTAAAGCCGGAGTGTTGACTCATGCCGTCATCGTCGTGCAGTGGAGTGCCCGGAGGGGGTCCCACGGCCGGGCTTCCTCCACCAGCAGAGCTCGATTGTCTAGCCGTGGTCGTCCTCCTTTCAAACTTGGGCCTTCCAGCCGTAACCTTGGTGACGAAGTTGTGGATTTCCAGGCCAGTGTTAACCTCGAGCATTGTGTTCAACACCTCCTCCGCTGCCGCCTGGGTCCGAGTGGCTTGGTCGACTTCGTGGGTCTGGAACTGAGTCAAGACATCGCGTAGGTGGTTGGTTCTTTGCTCATCCAGAGCCTGGAGGGTTTCGAAGATAAACGGCGCCTGCGATTCCCATTGCTGCGAGGCAGCTTCCAGTCTCGATGCGGCCGCATCCACTTTTTGGCTATTAGCCTTTCCACCCTTCTTTGAGAGCTTTTCGGACTTTTCGGCAGCATCGTCGAGCTCTTTTGCCATCGTTTGGAGGTTGGAGTTGATGGTGTTGATGTTCTGCATCTCCTTGCGGGACTGGAAGCTGCGAAGGGGTTGCTCGACATCCTTATCGATGCGCTGGGCGTATAGCTGGTGGGAAGCCGCAATTCCATCGGTCGACGAGAGGATCTTGTCCCATGGTGCCTGAAAGACTCTATTCAATGGACATTGTCAGTGCTCTGTAACCGGAAGCGAGGGCCGGGATTGGAGTCGCAATCGGGATCGGTATCGGGATTGAGAGGGGAGGAGAGAGAGAGCGGGAGTGGTGCGACGAACCCTAGCTCGGATGCGGCATTGGGAACCTTGAAGAGAAGCAACTTGCGCAAACCGGCAACATATTGCTCCTCGACCTTCCTGCGTTCCTGTGGTTTGTTTCTTCAGTTTCGTTGTCCTGTCGGTGGCGGACTGTTCTCGGGCGGTCGGCGCATTCGTACCTGAAGCCAGTCCGCAATTTCCTGGTTGACCTTTGTGATCCGCTTGACCCGGTCCGAGAATATTTGCACCGCTTGGTTCGGCTGGAGGCTCGCCTGGAGCAGGTCAATGGTTAGAATTGTTTCCCCGGGCGACTCAGAAGAGGAACTCCAGGCTTACCAGCATCGCCGGGTACTCTGCTCTCGAGAGGTCGTCCATGGTGGGCGTGGTCATGCGATGAGCTGCGCAATTGAAGGACTCGCTCGGACTGGTGAGGGGAGGGGGGGAGGGGGGGGGGACGGCAAAGATCAAATCAACAGCAAGAACGACATTAAGATAAGACGCCGACGAGGGCGCAAAGGGGGAGGTGAATTAATGATTTGTACAGGTAAAGGTAAGGTAAGAAAATGGAAAGGAGATGTTTAGAGAGCCGGCGTGGAACTAAAAGAAAAGCCGGGTCTGTTTAATCCAATTTGCGCGACATGTAATGTTAAAGTTGTAAGGTTGAGGAGTTCTAGCGGGTAGGTTAGTCGGTTAGGTAAGGCGTCAGGGTGCGGATTCGAGGCAAGGTACCGACGCTTACATGGAACGCACGGGCATGGCAGCAAGCAACATGGATTGGAAGTGAGGACTGTGCAAGGCAGCTGGAAGTTCCGAGGCCAGCCTGTAATCCGTGCAATCAGCGCTAATTCGTAGTTGGGTAATTACCTCTGGCCAGGCATTCCAGGCCCTGGTACCTATCGCGGCGCGGCAGGTGCTGGGCAGGCACGAAAAAGCAAGACAAGCGGCTACCCGAGCTGCATCTGCACTTCCAGCAGTCGCGGTGCCTCGCATTCCTGATGTCACGGGATGGAGCCTGTGCAGTTGTGGAGATTTTTCTCATTTGATGGAGCTTCGATGGAGCGCACATTTCCCCACCAGCTGTCGGCAAGTGCTTGGTTGGTCGAACGGGCCAATCAACATGAGAGGTTACAGCCCAATTCGAGGAGCTCCGGGCCGGGCCACCAGGTGAGAAGTGGTACGTACCTTTTCCTAACCCCTGAGTCCCGCGTGTGTCCGTAATCGTGCGTACCTCGACCGAATATCGAAATGCTGAGACTTTCCACCTGACGCCAAGTCCAACCCCAGATTCGAGATTCGACGATCTTTCGATTCTTGGATTGGTTCCTGTCTCGAGGTCCATCATCTTTCACACTCTGGTATGTTGAATGTTGATCGAGAGGAGAAGCCTGGACACATTGTGAACTCGTTTTGGGTAGGGTAACTGGAAATATTTCAACATGTCCCATTCTCCCGCGAGTCCCCAGAACACCTGGAAGCAAAGCCTGACGGCCGCAGAAAGATATGACTGTATCCAGAAACTGTAAGTCGCTCCTTGAGCACCACCTCAGACATATGCTTATCAATTAACAAGACAGCAGTTTGTGGCCGCGGCAGGGCTGAGTGAAAACGCCTTTGCCCTGGAGAAAAACGCATATGAATCTGCACGCACCAGGGAGGAGTACGATGCATTTTGCAACCAGTCCCCTTTTGGATCTTCTGAGGCAGATCAGGCCGCAATGGCTGTTGCTAACGAACAGAATGAAGATGAGAACGCCCAAGTGGATCATGGAGTTACCATCGGTGACTATCACAACTGCCACTACATTACGAGCGGCGTGACTGCCGATGTCTACAGAGCCGGAGACAGGGCGCTCAAGGTCATCGTCGAGACCAGAAACATTGAGCCTCATAACCCGACACGAGAGGCAAAGCTCATAGGCCTCTTGAGCAAGCCTTGCATCCCTCTGCTCGACACCTTTCGGGACCACGAACAGCGTCTGGTCTTGGTCTTTCCATATATGCCGCTGACTCTCGAGAGCCTTCGGGAGCGGGTGCCTCTCACAGACAGCCACATCCGCATCATCTTCATGGATGTCTTTACTGCCTTGGCCTCTTTACATAGCCAGGGAATTATTCACCGCGATGTCAAGCCTTCTGCTATTCTCCTCGAATCCCCCACAGGGCCAGCCTACCTTTCCGACTTTGGCGCCTCCTGGCATCCAACTCTCTCAGCAGCCACGGAGCCCGCAGACAACAAGATCTTGGATATTGGTACCGGCCCCTATCGAGCCCCTGAAGTCTTGTTTGGGAATCACTCGTATGGGCCTCCTGTCGACATGTGGGGGGCAGGCGTGATGCTTGCCGAGTGCTGCAGACAAGGGGCGAACAAGCAGTTATTCGAGTCACGAGCTGTGCATGAGGACGGAAACCAATTGGGTCTCATTCTGAGCATATTCAAGACGATGGGATCACCTACGAGGGAGAGCTGGCCCGAGGCTGTGAGCTTTAGGACGCCTCCCTTTGACATCTACCGCGAGTTCGAATGTCGCTCATGGGATAAGATTCTTCCGGATGTAACTGAGGAGTGGAGGGAACTGATAAGTGCCCTTGTGAAGTATGATAGCGGAAGAGCTACGGCTGAGCAGGTATGTGGCCTATTTCTGGTATACAAACGACTCTGTGCTAACGGGTGCACATTGATTAGGCACTCCAATACCGTTGTATGAACGAAGTGTGATTCAGGGCGCAACGTTATCTAAAGAAAATAAAAGTACATATTAGAGCATCACATATTCAGTATCTCTTCTTATCATACGTAAGTCTCTGTCACTGAAAAGGAGCTGGATCTGTTAGCCTTCGTCTTTTTGTGGAAGTAAGTCTTTATGTTCACATCTTGCATTACGATCTGATCTGGCCCCCAATTCCACTGCAGCCTACACCTCTCTGCCCAGTTGGGCTAGTTCTTACCTACCTTTGAGCCTCAACGCCACAGAGATGCCTAATCAACCAACACAAATTGTCATTTCTTCCATTTGCATGTAACCATCATAAAAATCACTTAACGTCTCCATCAAAAGTGTTATCACAGACTTCACTATGCCACCGAAAAAGAACGAATACATCCGAACCATTCCCAATGACTACACCAAATACTCACCCCTAGGCCCCGACGAAATCCGGCTTCTCAGGATCCGCAAACTGCCACACACACATCATACCTTACTAGCAACCCCAACCAGCACCACCGACGACCGCACAACACTCCCTCCCATACAATGCGAACTCTACCGCGTCAAACTCCCTGCCTCCCACCGCCCGCCCTTCACCGCCCTCTCCTACTGCTGGGGCGACCTCCGACACACCCTTCCCATAACAGTCATCTTCCGTGACGCCGAGCTTCTTCAGCCTCTTCACCCCCCTGAGCTCAACGATGACGACCCATCAGTTCACCGTCCCGAAAATACCTCCTCAACACTGCCAAAAATATGGAACCTACCCCCCACCAGCTCTCCAGTCCCAATCATAGAAACCTTCAACATCACCACAAACCTCCACGCCGCCCTCCACGCCTTCCGCGCCGACCACTCCTTCACCGAGTCCCACTTCCTCTGGACCGACATGCTCTGCATCAACCAAGACGACCTCGCTGAGCGGTCATACCAGGTTTCTCTGATGAGGGATATCTATGACGGCGCGAGTGTGGTGGAGGTTTGGTTGGGCAGTGGCAGTGAGGAGGAGAAAACAGGACTCGGAGGGATGGAATCGACATCGACATTGCTACGCCCGGAAGATGGTTTGTTGACTGATGAGTTGATGGTCGAGGTAGATGATGGTGATGCTGGGAAAGCGATGAAGGAGGCGGAGGAGTGGAAGGGGAGGAATTGGGAGGGGGAGGGGGGCATGATGAGGTTGACGCCTGAAAAGTTTGTGGAGAGGCTGGGGAGGGATGAAGTGACGAGGTTTGCGTGGGTGGTGTTGTTGCGGTCGGGTGTAGTTCCTACTGGGGAACAGGATGATGATAGGAAGAGGAGGGAGGAGTTATTCGAGAGTTTGGTTGGTGAAAGGTCGGAGTTTTTTGACACGATCATTTTCCTACTTCGCTATACACTTCGCCTTAATGACTCCAGAGAGGACGATGAAGACACTAGGTTGTGGGAGACGGGAAATAAGTTCTACCAGCGAGTGGTGCGGCTCAGTCAACTAGACTGGTTCAGGCGGATCTGGGTTATCCAGGAGGTTGTCTACAGCAAGCAGACATTTGTTCGACATGCAAACACGCGTATCAGGTGGAACTCGATGCTCAACCTGGTGAGGATCAAGGGAAAGTTGATGGCGGCGCGGTGGGGTAAAAAGATGTTCAAGGGCATGAAATACGACGACGACGAGCTACATGTTCCGCGCCTGTGGAAAGAGGGTTTGAAGCCGTCCGCCCAGTTGGACTGGAACCCGACGCCGGGGTATGCGATGCTGCCTTCGCTGTCTCCGTTGGAGGTGATCTTCCAGACCAGCGCGTTTATCGCTACGGATCCGAGAGATCGGTTGTTTGGTATCCTGTCGCTTATTCCATCCACTTCTGGGCCTAAGCCATACTTACCGGATTACAAGAAGTCCATTGCCCAGGCTTCTTGCGATTTTACCAAGTGGCATGTTGAAGCGCTGGGGTCATGGGATATCTTGTCTCTGTGCCGTCCTAGGGGCCAACGTTCTTTCTTCAGAGATTCAAGCCTTCCGAGTTGGGCGATTGACTTCAAGAAGGACTATGGAGAGATACCCCCTTTTGCACTACAAAAGCACGCGGATGGGTCACCCTTGTTCTCTGCTGGCATTTGTCCGCAGCTTTCATGTTCATCCCCTCGACGTTCTTACCGCATCATCAACAGTACTACCAGTCGAACGCAAGAGAAAGACAGCAACAAGATCACGCTACCAGGCTGTATCGTCGCCCGCATAACCAAGGTCTGGTCCCTCAACTCGAGTTCAATCTCGTGGCTTCCTCACCCCAGCCTCTGGGCCAAAGGCGAGTCACGACCACCACCACCAAAGAAATCCACCGCTTCCACCCACCAAGAAGAACCCCCAGCGGCCAAAACTCTCCTCGACGCCCTTCGCTCCCTCAAAGCAGGCCTCAACTCCAGACCCACACCTACCTCTCCCTCCTCCGCCGGCGCGGGAAACGAAGGCCAAGACCAAGACCGCGAAGTCGATCCCATCCGCTGGAAATCCGCCATGGCTTCTCACGCTGCCCACATCATCCGCGAGCTATGGGACTCCGTCTTCTACCCTTGCTCCGGGCTACAAGCTTACCATCGCCATCTTCGCACCCATTCCTATTCACTAGACGACACCGCCACCACCCTCCTCACCACCCCTCTCTCCAACCTGCAAACCCTCCTCACAGGCCTCGCCCTCTCCTCCCGCCTCTCCGTTGCGGAGGTAGCCCTGCTTTTCCGGGATAGCCTCCTCAACAACCCCGACAGCCTGGATACTAACGAGGACAAACTCCCCTTCTTCCTCCAAGCAGAAATCAAACGATTAGCACAAGAAGCAAAGACACCGGTTGAGTCATCCTTCGATCCGTTTATCTACCAAGCTTTGTCATGGGGAGTCTTCGCCACGGATGATGGGAGGATCGGAGTTGGGCATGCGTTTGCGAGGGAAGGGGATGGGGTTTTGGTTGTGGAGGGGGGGAGGACTGGGTATGTTGTCAGGCCGGTCTTGGATTCAAAGAATGTCGGTCAAGGGCTTCTGGAGAAGGAGTGGCAGCTTGTTGGGGAGTGTTTGTTGGCGGGAAGGATGTATGGGGAGGAATCGCTGGTGGGGGATCCATTGTATGATGATGTGCTTGAGGCGGATGTGGTGGGGAGGAGTAGGTATCGCGAGGAGGGGTTTGGGGGGAGAGGAGGGTGGAAGTATAGGAGTTCGGTTTGGATGGAGCCTGTTACTTTGGTTTGAGAGTCGGAAGAAAGGTCACTATCTCGATGTGCTCTTCTTATCTTCGCGCTGAACTCCTAGCCAGTCGAGCTGAGAAAATTGCGGTTGCATTGCGCCCGTATAGGCCCATCGTCAACCCCGACCCTAACCGCGACCCAAGTTTGATGGATTCCGTTTCCTACTCGGAGATCGAGTGTGGGCTGGCGGCGACGGCGGCTAAACATGAAGAAAATCATTCTTTATGAGTTTGCAAAGGATAATCATTTCCTCTGGAACTTGAGCCAGGACTATCATCAACAATCAATTGGAATAAGCAGCAAGAGGGCACAAAAAGAAAAGATACTGGAGAGGGAAACAGACAGCATCTTCGTCTCCAAGAAATATCAAATGTCCGGACTGGACTGAGCTGATGCACTAAAACCGCGTCCGTGCGTGTGATGGGCGCTCTGCTGCGGGCTACGGGCTCATCCCTGCAGGCGGCGTCCACAATTCGACGCAGGTACAGAACCGGTGGAAGTGACGTTCATCCTCCACTTGTTTATCCAAACAAATTGCGGGTGAAGCGGGGATGTTCGAGGTTTATGTTTTGGTTGACCATTCAAAAGTTGTGAAACACGCAACATGGCTCCCTTTCATCTTCCAGTCGTTTGTTTACAAATGTCATGACAGTCGGTTTCCTTTAACGCCCCCCTCGTGCGGTCCGAGAAAGAGACGAACAGACAGGAGGATATCGTCCGCCGATTGCAACCTCGGAAATGAAGACGAACAGAAAAGAAAATCGCGATTCCGATAAAGTGACGTCTTACAATGGACCTAGAATCAATAAACTATTCCCGTTGTAGGGCAGTCGCCAGACACGAGCAGGGGCAATGCCAAGTTTGTTTACAGGACGGTATGGGGTAACAGGGCTGCTAGTTCTGGATGGTTTGCTGGGTTCGGTGCTGGGCGTCGATCAACCGCCGTCTGGTCACCTCTGGAGAAGAGCTCTGGAGTTTGAACGGTCCTGGATAATTTTGCATCATACGGAATGGACCATGGAGAGATATCAGAGGAGCAATGGATGGAAATTGGAAAACAACCTAAGACGGAAGTTTGTTGTCGTGTCTTCAATCTTTTCTCTTTCTAGTTCTTGCCTTCTCCCTTCCCTCGCACAATATTCTTGCTGCAGGATCATCGTGGCAAGGTTGTTTCAMCTTCACCYATCAACGACAGCCAACGGTTCAGCARCCCAARCMAAATCTCGAACGCGTTACACCAGTCCTTACTTTTGGATTGGACACAGCGTCAGGTCTGGAGGCTGTCTGAGGGTGAACGACTGGCCATACATACGGACAGGTACGACGTTCAAACAAAAAGTTTATTTTCCCCGGGTTCACCAACACCAGAAACGGTCGACTTATTCTCCGGGTCGCGGGAATCGGCCAGGCTTAAATATTGCCGGCCACCTCTCACACCCTGACGATTCGTCCACAGGCAAGAAAGCCGGAGGTCCTCCAAACCCAAGACTTTCATTCCAGGCCTCTCCATACTGAAACGCATCCCTGCTGGCCGGTTTGCAGACACTCATTCAACATTCATTCATTTCGCCCGACAGGAGCAGCACAGATATATACACTTCGGAATTCTTGGTCTCGACTTTGGCCATTTTCTTCAAACTTCAATATTTAATATCTAATACAGTACCTGAAGCACCCGACCGAGCTCAGAATCGCTCGTCTCCGCCTCGAGCTTGTTTATGCTCCAACCCGCACCCGGCGCTTGACGATCTTGCAACCTACCCGGCATAAGCGCAGAAGATCGTGGAGAGGAAGACGAAGCTTGAAGCCTCGGCAACGAACGACAAGGACAAAGGAGCTTCCAAAACAGGATACCTGACTCTTTAAAACCTGAAGATGCCCGCCCAAACCAAGCTCGCTCCTCTCAGGCGCGCCGCCTCCACCAGGTTCGAATTCCGCGACGACGACAGCGATAGCGACGACGTTGACCAACCTCCATCTGGACCTCACCCAGTTACCGGCTTGGGCATAAGTTTGAAAGGTCCCACCCCGCCCCCAGAAGCTGGAGTGTCTGGATAGTAAGTATTTGTTTTTCTATTTTCCCCATTCCGCATCTCAATGGCACATTCATTCCCTTGTCCTTCGTGTTTCGTGGATCAGGAATTCTCCCGGCATTTTGTTGTCCGGTTGTCGGTGCTCAGCTGGCAAAGCTGAATCGGTGCAAGCTGCAGGGCGGATTCCTTCACTGTACGCTAGTTGCCTTTAGTGGTGGATTACACGCCAGAGTTGGACAGGGCAGCTTTATGCCCGGTTGACGGGATGCTGCGCGCCTGTAACTCACATGCCACTACCTGTACCACCCCCCCTTCCATCACCATGCATCCACAACCTTGTCCCACCTTACCTGCTTGAGCGACATCTGTCAGCGTCATAAATCAAGCGAGGCGTAGTCAAGAATCCTTCGAGAAGAACAACTGCTCTCCCTGATTTTTGTTTCCACAAAGTTGGCGCGATCCTCCTCTTTTTCTCCCTTCAACAAACTACTCGATAAACCAACAACCGCCCATTCGGTTGGGCGCTTTGACTGTTACAATCGCGGTAAACTAACCACTCTCCCGCGACTTATAGCGAGACCGTCCCGGTGCAACCCCCGCCCAGAAATCCGCGACGTCTCACAGTTCAACAGAAGCAGACCTTCCGACCCACCTCGTCAGTCTACTCGGAGAACTCCCCCCCTCTTGCGCCCCACGATCCCGAGCCACCTAGCACGCTGGCGTCCCATCACTTTCAACGCTATCGAGGGGGCGAGGAGATCTCGCCCCCCAGCTCGCCAGAGCCGAGCTATACCCAGCCCCATCATCGGCCTCCCATCCTCCCGCCGGGCGATGTCTCCCCGATCGAGGAGGAATATGAGGAGACGGCCCAAGGAGCTTTCGAACCTCAGCCCTATGGGAGGAACCAACAACATCCATACTACCAGGGTCCGGGGCCCCGCTCACCTCCACCGAACCACAATGCCGCTGCCAGCATCAACATGATGCGCCGCGGCCAGCGCAAACTTTCGGACGCGGCCCTACGCGATGCACATGCGAATCGTGCACCCCCGTCTCAACAACATCGGAACCCAGGACCGGGTTTCCCCATGTTTGATCCGGTAACTGGTGAACGCCTGGACAGTGCACATGGTCGTCCGCTGAACAGGCCTCCGCCGGGTCATCCTTATGGGTCAGGTCCGGGATTTGCTCGGCAGCAGTCGCCACCGCCGTTCGCAGGACCACAGCCGAGAATGGCTTCTGTTGGGGATAGGATGATGAGGATGGCGAGCCCGGGACCTCGAGAAAGCGGCCCAGACCCGGCAGCAGGAGCTTTCACTGCCAATCGCCCGGGTTGGCGTGGACCAAGTGGTCGAACAGCTATCGTTGATCCCGTTCGTGACAATCCTGAGGTTCCGCCATTGAGGATACCCGATCGCAATGGTAGACGGGTTGTGTCGCAAGCCCCTGGACCTAGTCAAAGACCTGAGTTGTCTCTGGGTATTCCTAGACGGGATCAGATGTCCCTTCCACCTCGTGCTGGCGCACAGATGGGGTATGCGCCACGGGACCCCGGCCAGAGAGTCATGTCCTCGTCTCAGGTTCACCCGCAGTCCGCAACAACACCACGTCCTGTGAGAAGTCCAGTTTATCCGAACCCACCGCATTCTGCGATCACCCCACGAGGAGATGCGCCGTTCGTGGCAGCCCAGCAACTCCAACGTGACGGAATGGGTCCTCCTCCTCCAAGGGCGTTCTCCCCTGTTTCACCCACAAATACTTCTCCTGTGAACTACAGCCCACAGCCGAATTCGGTCCGGAGGAAGCCAACCCCGACTTACGCCAACCATCAACCCCAGGACTCTGTGTCCTCAGTGTACTCCCAGCAGCAATCTGACGTGCCAATACCAAAGCAGCAGCCTCCTGCCCCCCAACCCGCCGCTGCCAACCCGCTTCCAGCCGACGAGCCCTGGGTGCAACCCCCTTCGCGTTTCAGCGTGACAACCTATGCAACCAGCATATCCACCACCACCCACACCCCCCGCGAGTCCCTGGATGATTTCCATCACAATAACCACAACCAGCCCCCGGTTCCCAGCATTCCGCAGCAACATCGTCCAGAGAGCCCCAAGGGCGAAGAACCGGCGCAATCCATCATGAACAGGAGCAGACCCAAACTCGAAGGCTTCGATTACAACAAGAAAGACCAAGCCCCAATCGTCGTCTCCCTCAAAGACCAAATTATCTCCCCCTACGAGACCGTCATCGAGCGTGAATCCCCCGCCGCCCGCGACCGCCGAGTCGCTGCCACCGGTGTCGGTGTCGCAAACGGATCCAAACCCACGCCCAGACGAGTCTCCGCAACCCCCTCCGACATCAACAAATCCCTCCCTCCCGCTCCTCCCGAACTCGAAGCCCTATCTCTCCACAACGGCGACGGCACCTCACAACCAAAATCCCCCAAAGACCTCACCGCCTCCGAGCGCGTAGCGCTCTACGACGCCCAAATCCAGGCCCTCGGAAACCGCCGCATCAACATCACCCGCTCCATCAAGCAGATGACGGAGCTGATGCCGACGGACAACATTCTGAACAGCGAGGCGGTGCGCCGCAAGCGCGAGGTGGAGAAACAGAAAGTCGAGGCCTTGAAAACGGAGCTGGCCGAGGTGCAGAGGGAGATGTACGAGTTGGGACTGAAGCTGCATCGGGCGTATAAGAGGCAGGAGAAGGAGGCGAGCTTTGAACCTACTACGCTTTGGGTGAGGAGGGTTACTGGGTAATGGGTGAGGGGTTTGATGAGGGGGGAGTTGGTGTGTGAGATGGCGGTTGACTTCCTTTCGTCAGTTGTGTTTGAACATGTGAAAAGTTCTTTTTCCTGTGTCTTKGGAGGACGRTCCTCTTTTTCTTTCTGTGAGGAGCATGCTACAAGCGAGCGGGTAGTGCCGCGGTTTGCAGGACAAGTGGAGTTTAGGTATGCGCTGTGGGGTTTTTGTTCTTTTTGTTCTTTTGCGATATCAAGGCAATCACTTCTGTATTTGTATTTGTATGGGCATTTTGGGKCAGTTAAGGATGACATTGAATGATACGACAGAAATATAAGCYAGTTCGCCTTGATCCGTGATACGTGTGGAATGCTTAGTCGAGGATGRTTATATTACCCACTGGTATGAATCGCATATCCAGCTGCCTACAAAAAGTCCAAAAAGGTCCAAAAAAACATACAACACCTGGGATTCGCTGGTCGTCACCGACCCAACTACTAGTCAGGCGATATGGTAGCTTATCTATCAGAGTCGGAAGGATATGAACCGGGTCTTTTAATCACGTGGTAGGGTCAAAAACTGAACAACAACCTCCCGTGTTCGGACGGAGGCATTACGGTGAGTGGGGAGCCGGCGCTAGAAAGATGAATATAATTGGGCGGATTACGAGAAAAGTTGACCGTCCTGACACTGCGGCTAGCCTCGTTAACGTTTGTCAAAGCGCAATATCCGCGGTATGGGTATACTTATGACAGGCTAGGGTGCATGTACCCAGTGAGCCAAACTACCAAAAGATAGGCCGATGTTCTGCTTGCAAGGCAGAACACGGAATGCACACTATATAAGCAATGTCAACCTGTGACAATACTAGCACAATTCTCAGTCGCGGCCGTACAAGCTCCTCTTCCGGTAGCTGAACCTTGGACTTCAACGAAAGCATTTCTTTGGCAGTATGAACAGCTGCTTTATGTCTTACTGTCAGTGCGATCGCCGCTTGGCGTCGGTTCCATGCGCCCACAGGTCCCAAAGGAAATGAAAAGTAAGGCATCAATGCATTGTCCGCTCAAGGACACTGGTTATCGCAATGGCTTGGTTATTGACAACACTAGCAGCCTAGGCTCTACTGCAATTTGCAGGTTCCACTCGGATTTACAGCCCTACCCGCGCCACGGCCCCATAAGTGATGCAAGCTACTAGGCCGCTACTGGTACACTATTGCCAATCCTCTAGACCCCGTGACAGAAAGCCACGACCCTCGCCCAAGTCGAGTTTATTGATTGGCGCCCTGAAGTCTCTGGGTCCAGAATGCCCCGCCTCTAAAAAGAAATGTCCTTTGGGCCATTGGCGTGTAGTTAGGAGGGAGCCGCCAGCCATCCAACGCCTGACACGGTGAAACAAAAACAGACTCAACACGACGCCTCATGCTCCACCATAGCCTTGAGAAAACATAGTGCTCTAGTTTCTTTTTATTTTGTCCTTGGGGGCAGGATAGAGGAATCTCCAGCATTTTTACAAACTCAATCCATTGATCGTCAACTGTATAGCATTCGCTGCCTCCAGAACAACACGATCATCCTCGAGTGCCTCATCTACGTTGCCTCGCTCGACTTTCGTTCCCTAAAGCTACGATGTCTCAACGACTGCACAATACGGAGGGTTGGGAAGACGATAAGGACCAAGAGCAGTCTCGCCCTGCACCTCTGCAACAAATCCCCGCCGCCACCGCCATGTCCGCTACCTGTATGCCCGCTCCCCGGCTCCCAGCCGCTCCAACTACCGGTTCCGCTGATACAGAGACGTCCGCCGGCTACAAGATTTCGTGGAAACAACTCTTCAACAAACTCATCCACTTCTTCCTATCTGAATTGGTCTGCGTGGATAACAAAAGCCCGAAGCAGGTAGAAGTAGGCTTACTTCTTTTCCCCCTACGACATTTCAGAATAACGCTAACACCTGTAAAGAATCTGTATTACAACGTTCCCATATCACGTAGCCATATTCGCTTGCTTCAACTATTGCCGTCTAAAAACGAGGACGCCGCAATACACTGTCGGCTCTTCTGCACCGCATTGGACTCAAAAGGCACCGCATTGGACTCAAAAGGCACCGCATTGGACTTAAAAGGCACCGCATTAGACTCAGAAGGCACTCGTCCGTACGAGGCCTTATCCTACGTATGGGGCTCCGAGGCCAGGCCTTGTTCCATCTCTATAAACAGGTGCGACTTGCCCGTCGGAGAAAACCTTCACGCAGCGCTGTTACATCTTCGAGATCACTCCATTGAACGAACTATATGGATAGATGCCATTTGCATCAACCAAGATGACGAAGAAGAAAAAGGACACCAAGTTCAATCTATGGCGAAGATCTACGCTAAAGCAAGTCGCGTAATTGTTTGGCTTGGAGAAGAGGGAGCCGGTAGCGACCAAGCGCTCGAAGAAATACGCATCGCAGCTGAGCTGTCTACAAGACGATTAGACACCGAGGTGTCTACAAGACCATTAGACAATAAAGCGGAAATCCTTACACTGCTTCAAGGACCGTGGTTTCGGCGCATCTGGGTAAGGGAACCGATGTCAAAGTATTATGACTAAGGAAACTAACAGATTGGTGCAGGTACTTCAGGAAGTCGCCGCGGCTCGCCATATCCTGATCAAGTGTGGTTCTGCTGAGGTTGACGGATCTGCATTCTGCTTAGGCCTAGATGCATTGAACCTATCCAACGAACTCCCCGCAGACCTGTGGGCTCGAATCCTTTCAGTAACCTACCTCATAAGGGGCGCAATCTTCCGGCCCAAATACGTGACCAGTCAGTTAGACAACTTTTCTCTTAACATACGCCCTCTGGGTGAACTGATAGAGATGTACCACACCCGCGAAGCTAAGTATCGTCGCGATAAAGTATATGCCTTACTCGGTATGAGCTCTGATAATCCAACCGCAGCAGGATTATTCGCCGACTACAAGATTTCGTGGAAACAACTCTTCAACCAACTCATCCACTTCCTCTTATCTGAATTGGTCTCTGTAGTAGGCCTTTCGGATGCTAAGGAGATTGCCGTCATTGAGGGCAAGGGCTGCATTCTTGGCGAAGTGTCCTCAGTCAAGAGAAATGCTACTGGGGAAGACAGACAAGATGTGGCCATTACTTGGAGTAATGCCCCCAGCTATATTTGCGTGAAGGAAGCAGGGGGTTCTTCCTGGACCCTCCCGACCACGGTAAAATCCGTCCAAAAAGGAGATGTCGTCTGCCTTCTTCAAGGAGCGTCGAGACCCACAATCCTCAGGCCATACAACGATCACTGGGCGGTTATAATGATTGCAGTTTCCTCAGCAGGCGATTCACAAGCTACGACCGGAGATATCAAGTGGCCAGAACTTTTACAATCGATAACAGTCTTTCCACACAATTTTCTACTTATCTGGGATTGGGATATAGATCCAAACATGCAGCAAGATAAAAAAAACCACGACTACTTTACAAGCATTCCAGTACCAAAGCATTCAAAGACAGGGTTGGAAGGTTGTCAAAATGCGGCGACTAGGATACGGAATGTCAGATTGGTATTACAAGAGGTGAAACAGTATGGAGTTGCAGTGAAGAATCTTCGGGAAGAAACGGCAGTTCTTGAGAGGGCATTGAGGAGCATGAGCAACCTAAAAAAGACTTGCCTAGGTCCCGAGGATTCAGAAAAGGAAGATGCAAAGGAAACAATGGTAAATCAACTTATCGAGGACAAGGGCCAATGGACGCTTCTATGCTTGGCGGCAGCAAACGGGCATGAGACGGTCGTAAAATTGCTTCTGGACACTGGCAAGGTCAACTTGCATAGGGAGGAGCTACAGACGGCGCTGTGGCTTGCGGCGCAAAAAGACTATAAAGCGATCGTTAAGATGGTTCTCGATACTGGCAAGGTTGACGCAGGTGCTAAGGATGAGAATGGACAGACAGCGCTACATCGAGCGGCGATAACTGGGCATGAGGTAGTCGTTCAGCTGCTTCTCGATACTGGCAAGGTTGACGCAGGTGCTAAGGATGAGAATAGATGGACAGCGCTGCATATGGCGGCAAAGAATGGGCATGAGGCAGTTGTTAAGCTGCTTCTCGATACTGGCAAGGTTGACGCAGGTGCTCAGGATGGGTATAAATGGACAGCGCTGCATATGGCGGCAGAGAAGGGGCATGAGGCGGTTGTTAAGCTGCTTCTCGATACTGGCAAGGTTGACGCAGGTGCTCAGGATGGGTATAAATGGACAGCGCTGCATATGGCGGCAGAGAAGGGGCATGAGGCRGTTGTTAAGCTGCTTCTCGATAGCGGCAAGGTTGACGCAGATGCTCAGAATTGGCATAAACAGACAGCGCTACATTCGGCGGCAGTGAATGGGCATGAGGGGGTTATTAAGCTGCTTCTCGATACTGGCAAGGTCAACGCAGGTGCTCAGAGTGAGAATGGACAGGCAGCGCTGCATATAGCGGCAAAGAATGGGCATGAAGCGGTTGTTAAGCTGCTTCTCGATACTGGCAAGGTTAACGCAGGTGCTCAGGATGAGAATGGACAGACAGCGCTGTATATGGCGGCAAAGAATGGGCGTGAAGCGGTTGTTAAGCTGCTTCTCGATACTGGCAAGGTTGACGCAGATCCTAAGGATGGGGCTGGACACACAGCGCTATATATAGCG
>RANY01000478.1:0-26748 GCA_009805235.1 Neurospora pannonica FGSC 7221 | reverse complement strand
GGACTTTGGTTCGTCATGTGTCTGTTTCGTCAAGTTCTTCCGTGGCCCCTTAAAAGTTGACCAAAACCCGCGATATTATGCTTTTTTGTTCCGCCGATCTCCCAGATCAAAGGAAGATCTCTTTTTTATATCGATATCCGCACCCAACACCCTCTCCATTTACCACTTGCGCTCCTCGAAAGTGAGGGGGCAGTCATCCTAAACAACGTTAGCAAAGGGCCCTTGTACAAAAATAGCAGGTTCAGTTGAGACTCACCTTGGGGAAGATGGTGGCAAACACCTTGATCTCCTCAGAGAGAGGAGTGGGGTGGTGCTTCCAGTCGAGGAGAAGAGAAGCCTTGCCGACAAAAAGGGCGAGGTTAAGCTGAGCATACTGCTGACCGAGGCAGTAGTGAGGACCGACACCGAAAACGAGATAGTTCTTGGCACCCTTGGCCTCGGCATCACCGGAGTAGTAACGCTCGGGGTCAAAGTAGTCGGGGTTGGGGTAGACTTCGGGGTCGCGGAGGGCCATGTAGGTGGTGGGAACAACCATGGAGCCCTTGGGGATGGTGTAGTCCTCAGTGATGGGGAAAGCCTTCTTGACCAGGTAGGGAACCATGAGCACAGGAGGGCGGTAACGGAGGAGCTCACGAACAACGGCACGGGTGTAGGTCATCGACTCGAGCTGCTCCATGTTGAGAGGGGCGTGGATATCACCGTTGCGGACCTTGAGGTTCTCCTCACGGACACGGTCGAGGACATCAGGGCGCTGAGCCATGGTCTGGAAGAGCCAAGTAGCGGCGGAGCTGGTGGCATCCTGGGAAGCGAAGAGGAAGGTGAAGATGGTCTGGGAGATCTCATAGTCGGTGAAATCGCGGAGCAGGTGAGTAGGCTTCTCAAGACCCTCGGTGTTGCCGCTGGCCACGGCCTCGCGCCACTTCTTGGAGTCAATCATCTGCTTGATCCAGGCATCCATGATGCAGGTAGTCTCGCCTCCAGCAGCCATGCGGACCTTGCTCTTCGCAGCGCACTTGGCAAACTCGGCAAGGACCATATCAGCCGCCTTCTTGCCATACCACGTCTTGGTGTAGGGGATAATGATGGGGAAGTTGACAAGCTCGAGAGCGGCGGTAATCAGGTAGTAGTCGTCGGCGATCTTCTTGACAGCCTCGTCGGAAATGTAATGGCCGACGAAGGAACGGCAAGAGACAGCAGTGATAACCTCACGGAAGTGGGGCATCCAGGGGACGGGCTTTCCACCGGCGTTCTTGGTGATCTCGAGGAAGGACTTGAAGTAGCGGTTGTACACCTCCTCCTGTCCGGGAAGGTAGATCTCGAGAGCCCTGCGAGTGAAGAGGCCGTTGAGACCCTTGCGGAACTCGACGTGGGCGGGGCCATCGAGGAACACCCAGTTATCAGCGCCGAGAAGCTTGTGGGCGACATCGACGACGCAGGGCTTGACGTAACCGGGGCTGTTGAAGACCTTACGGGCCATCTCGCGAGTCGAGGCAATGACGACAAACCTGCGATTGTCGCGTTAGTTTTGCGACTCGGATTTCTCGGCGCGATTCGGACTGGGCTCGACTTACTTGTGGAAGACGGAAACGCAGCTGAGAGGACCGCTCAACCACTTGGCATAGTATTCCTCGAACTTGGGGTCAAGAGACTCCAAGAAGGGGCCGATGAAGGGGATCTTCCATGATGGGCCAGCGATTGTGCCCTTGTTGAGGACGTACTTGACTGCGCGCGCAAGACTTGTCAGTATCTGTCGTTCGACATTTGCGCCCAGCGAGACTGCCGGAGATGGCGGTTCAACATACTCTGGTCCCAAGCAACAAGAACAGCAAGAAGAGTAAAGACAATAGTCCAGCCGCTCGCCTTGGAGATGGTATCGATAACGTATTCGAGCTGGGGAGGGACAGCGACGGTGCCGAGCTTGGCGCTGGCCAGAGGCGAGGTGAAGCTAGTTGCGTTGGAAGCCATGTTGCGCGTTGCGGTTACCGGTAAACGAGGAAGCCTGTAGGGTTTCGGACGGGGGCCCAAGAGTTCACCTACACCGATACGGCTTCTAGCGACGAGAAGCTCGGTGTGAAGCGAGATATGGGGGGAGGGAGGGTGGAGGCGGAGGTGAGGATGGGAAAGCAGAAGAAAAAAAAGGCGGTTTCCCCTGGGAGGTGGTACCAGGAAGGTGCAATGTCTAATATAACGTAACAAAGACACCGGGCGAAAAAAGGGGACCCGGGCAGCGGATAACAACGAATGCCCGTCCAACAGGGCGATAGGCGGGTGATAGCAAGGATTGTGAAGTGACCCCTGGCAATGCTGGCGTGCCGTGGACGAGCTACCGGAAAAGAGATTTTGGCGTTATGGCGCCGGCGAGCTCGACATTGGGGGGGCCAATTGACCAGTAGCATGCCATTTACCCCGGCAGCGGCGCCCAGCTTCGACCAGCTTTGGACAAGCGGGTGGGTGGGCCATTGAGATTAGACAGGCACGAACAGGCACGAACAGGTCCCGATCAGTGCCATTTGCTGGCAAAACCACACCAGGAACCACCTGAACCACCCCATTCAGCACCACCATGTTCGAATCCACGGAACAGAGAGCCGCTTCCCTTTGATTTTGGCGATCAAAGAATTCAAACAAACCCAGGGTTCAACAGGTGCAACCAACCACCAGCGGCGGCTGTCCGAGCGTTCCTGCCTTAGCTTCCTCCACATTGTGTGACTTTTAGTCGGATCTACAGCTTTGCTTTCGGCCTCGGGAATGGCTCTGTGAGACTTCGTCGCAAAGAGGAAGCTCGCCAACAGCCGTCTGTTGTTAGCTCCCAATATCGAGTTGTGTTAGGCGAGCAAAAAAGAGTCGTTGTCATTTCACCTCAGCACAGCAAACATTTCTTTGAACGATGATGCATGAGTAGCGTACGATGTCCGGATACATTGGTGATTGCTAATATCTGGGGAATTTATACTGATCACTGTTTTGAAACTGTGTAGATCGCGAGTATACCCATCATCAGTTTACCACAACTTGATGGCGTCTGATAGTACCATCACCTCTATCAAATGGGCACCCGACATCTGTGCAGTGCCCTATCAGGCCTAGCCCAGCTTGTCCAGTGTTCGCTCTCGCACTATCCCCGGTTACTGTAAGGCCCGTGCTCCCGTCGTATTCGTATTCACCCGTCTGCGTAAGCCAATCAAAAGGTTTCATCGACATGTTGGGCTAGGAATTACAAAGCGGCGGTTTGCGACTTTGTGTGATCTTTTGGCTGAGAAACCAACGTTGGTGATTTGTGGTCCAGATCTTTCATATGTCATGGCGCCTACTGATCTGCTTGTCATTCCGAGCCGAAGGGGCCGGTTCGAATTTCGGACGACAGCTGTTGTTGACGTACATGTCAGTCCCATATCAGGGGTCGGCTCATCCACAACGGAAGCTGAAGTGATCTCCAGGCACTGGCTCCAGCGTCAGTGATTCACCGAAACCATCCATCATACATCGGGGTCCTCCGCCGAACTTTCGGTCTCTCACGGAGATTAGAGAATCGCCATTCACACAATGATGGCGTCGACATTGGCAATATCGGTCGAACCACTCGTCGCGTCGCGTCGCGAAGTGCCGTCTCGGTGCCGCTCTGCCCCTGGCGCTCACTGGGCTGCTTCTTCTGGAAGGCTTCTAGCGAGATTCGCTGCTGTCAGGGGTCGTCGTTGGGACTCCATCGTCGTCCGAAAGGTGTAAACGTCGCTCTGTAGATCTCGATATCCTTCCTAGACACTTCCGTCAGAAGAAAGCGGTCTATGACCAACACACTGTCATCATCGCCATGGGATGAAAGACATCATGAGAACCTATGGCTATGAGCAACGGTTTCGTCGTCGAGAGCGTTTGGCAATGAGCAAAGTCGACCTGGGAGCGCAGTGGAGTCAAAGACCTTCGAGGAGCATCATAAGGAAAAGACTGGACATCATCAAACGGATCTAAAATTCTAGAAATACTAGGGGAACCCGTCCTTTTCGGCCAGCTCGATCGAGTCTGACTTACATCTGCGTCGTTGTCCGTTGACTCATCCATCTTCCAGACCGTCGTTGTGGCATGATACACCAACGCATAAGTCCGAGTCCAACCATCACCACCTCCATTTGGAATGGCACCCAATCGCATCACCGCCGCAAGCTTACAGTATTTCCCAAGAAAAAAAGAAAACGGCTCCTTGTGTGACTCTTCGGGCTGAATTTTCTTAAAACCTCGATGCAAGGTTCACGCAGGACGGTCCACGAACGAACCGTTCGAACGCGCGTTACACTCGAGGATGGCGCAAGCTACAATAGTCACTTGCACCAAGCCATGAACGAACTCTAAAAAGGTTTTTCGACAGCCTACGTACGCTATGATGCCAAAAGTGACAAATACAAACTGACAGCGGATAGCCCGAAAAGAAACTTTTTGTTTCGGTGTGTGTGTCACAGCGGCAAGAGAACCCATTGGCTTGAAACTCTCAGAAGACTCGAGTTTGGATCCCAGTTGGGAATAGTCTTCTTCCCTCTTACGGACGCCGGGATTCGTAACCTCCAAGCAGCTTATGCCCAGAATCATCATTCATCCCTTTCCCACCCAATGTCAGCCCTGAATTTGTCAATGAAAAACAAGGCTGAACTACGTACACCACCATCACTATCACCAGTTTATGCGTGGACCTTCACCCCGGGCTTTGTGACCAACGGATCAATAGGGTTTTCAAAGGGTAACGAAGCTTCTCGACCCCGTTACCCCAACCTCCGGTCTATATCCCCGCTGCTTATCATGTGGCCGCGCACGTCAACCCAAACAACAAAAAACTCCCGTTCCAACATCCCAAAGCGAAAAAGACGGGAGAAAGCGGTATGACGACGGCAGTGCTTCTCAAAACAAATGGAAAACCTGTCAGCCTGCCTACCAACCCAACCTTAACTGACAATCTTAAAACGAACGTAACCCGTCAACGTAGCTTTATCTGCCGCTGTCAGCGCTAAGCCGTTCGGCAACCCACTGCCGAGTCTTTTACACGCGGCTAATTCTGTCGAGGTTCAATGTTTGTATATCACACCTTTAAACCTTTGTGGAGTTTGGATGACTTCCCAAAAGTTCTTGCACATGAGCATGATAGATGGCGCAGCCACGGCTGGTTAGCCTTACTTTGATTTTACGTTGACATTGGCTTGGCAAGCTTCACAGTCTTACACCGACGACGGTAGGAAGTCTTTCTTTGCTTCCTTCCAATTCAATATGCATTGACATTGACAAATATTCGACAAAAATCTGTGTTTCCGAGGTGTCAACTGTGTCTGTGACTCACTCGCGATGGCTTTGCTTTGCTTTGACTTTGATTGCTTTTCAACGTG
The DNA here is from genome assembly GCA_009805235.1 of Neurospora pannonica FGSC 7221. Taxonomy (NCBI): domain Eukaryota; kingdom Fungi; phylum Ascomycota; class Sordariomycetes; order Sordariales; family Sordariaceae; genus Neurospora; species Neurospora pannonica. The sequence goes on along the minus strand of RANY01000478.1, from coordinate 21,385 downwards.
TAGTCAGGCTGAGCTGACAGGGTTCCCACGTGGTTTATGCAGGAGTCTGGGAGTCTGGGGTTTATTCGATGTGTTGTTGTTGTCGTCGTCGTCGTCAGGTTCGAATTTAACGAAGATCAGACATGACGAGGAATGCGTAATGCCTTTCGTTTTTCTTTGGTTACTGTGGGGATATGGGGAGAAGGTACACGTACGTGAGTACGTACACCTGGTAAGCACTTACATCGAGGGATGTGGGATAGGTACCTCTACTGGGATACCTTAATACCTAGATACCTTGATTGCGGTTGGAGGAGAAGGTCGGGTGGCTTTGCTTTCGTTCGAAGTCGGCCTTACCCTCAGTCCTCACCGTAAGTATTGTTGTTATTTGTGATCATCCAATGTCAGATGGGTAAGGGGAGATAGGGGGAAGAGAGTAGAGTTGTCGAAGGATGTATAAGAGGAGTTGTTGGCCTCGTCTTTCAGGATGTTCGTTTTGTTCATCATCAACAGCTTCAGACTTCAGACTTCAGACTACAAGTCCTACCTTCTTCCACAAGAACACACCGTCTGAGCAACTACCACCTCCAACCAACTTGAAGCTTCACTTACACACTTGAGCACACCAACGCCAACTCAACACCATCTGAAAAGACATCCCCATCAAGACCTCTCCTCGTCCAACCATCGCCATCATCACCACCAACCAACCAACCAACCAACCATTAACACCAAAAACCATCAAAATGTCCGCCTCAACAAACTTCAACTTCCCCTCCCAACCCACCTCCCTCTCTCAAGCCATGCAAATCGTCGAAGGCACCCGCGCCCTTCAACAATCTCCTCTCGCCTCTTCTGCCTCCAACTCCAACTCCAAGTACTCCTCCTCTTCCGCCTCCAACATGTACACCTCGTCCAAGAAGAACTATGCGGAATCCACTACCTCAACCTCCAGCTTCTCCAGCCGGACCAGTCTCCTCAAGGACAAGTTCCGCTCCTTTGGCAGCTCTTCCGGCTCTTCTGGTTCCTATGGTTCCGCTTCCTCCCCTTCTTCGGGTACCAACAGCAACAGCAGCAAGCCCGTGAGTGCTACCACACGCCAGACCAGCCAGGATGGGCTACTCCTACTCGGTTCACAAATCAGGATGGGGCACTGATTCTTTTTTGGTTTTGTGGTTGGCAGTATGAAGACGGGGCGAGACAATCGAGATGATTCGAGACGGTTAAGATGATTTAAGGCGGTTGAGATGAGCGGTTTGGCCTGAGTTTGTTCGGGTCAGACCGTGAAACAGCATGGCGAGCATGGATAGAAGGGATCCCTCCCCCGTGCCGACCCTCATGCTGGGGCACGGGGGATGGTATACAGGAAGCATGGATATACATGGGCATGGTCAGGAAAAGAAGGGAATTGGTTAAGAGGAGGCGTTTCTTATGTTTTGTCTTGGTACGGGTACGGGCTAGCGGGTATTTTTTTGCTTTTTGTCTGCTTTTTTTGTCTTGGGAAGGACTGTGGTTTGAACCTGGGACATGGATGGATGGAATGCATACCTATTATACCCGGGATAGAAAGAGGAGGATAGCGTACCAAGGGAAAAGCAGTAGATGGGCGAGGCAGACCGCCAGCGCAATTTATCAGAACTCTCGTGGTTTTATAATCTGATTGAAACTTTAAAATATCAATTCCGAGATACCAATCACGGCAAACGCCTTCCCAAAAGCCGTCGGTGATGATGAGAGTACTGTAGTAAAACATCAAATATCAGATACAAGATCACAGCTCCAGACGCACCTCATCTTATTAAACCAGTCTCCCTCATATCCTAAACCCCTTCCTCTTAGAACATCATCATCATAGCCGGATCAGCAGGCTTCGCATCCTGACCAGGGGCAGCTCCCTTCGGACCGTCCTTCAACGCCGGGCTTCCATGCGCAAAGAAGAGCACCTTGATGGCCAGAGCCAAGCCAAAGTGCAGCGCCACCACAACAAACAGCAACACCTTGCTGGTCTGGCGATCCGTAGCGCTGAGCACAGGGTACAGGTTCCTGAGCAAAAAGGCAACCGACACGCCGAACCCAACACCCACAAACACCCAGTTAAGGATCGTAATCGGCGACCAGCTAATCAGCGCCACCGGGATCCAGATGAGGTTGGAATAACCGTACAAAGCCCAGCACTCGAGCAAGTTGGCGGATTCGGAACCGAAGTACCGCAGGGCGAGGTACAAAGCGACCGGCAGGACGAAGGTGTAGCCGTAGATGAGACCAGCGGCACCTGTTTTTACCACAACATATCAGCCACAACCCCATCATTTTCACCCATTTCACCCATTTGCCCGAAGGGAGAACCAAAAACTTACCGCTCAACAACCGAAAATCATAAGCAAAAGCCTCCTTCCCCGTCTGCGCCAAATAATCACTAATAGTCCCGCCCAAAAACAAAATCAACACCACCGTCGTCGCGATCCAAAACGGGCCGTACAGATCCGGGTTTCCCTCCAAAACATCCAAAAAGTTCGCCCGCGGGTACAGCGCTGCCCAACACCGCTGCAGCACGCTGGACGTGTCGACATCAAAGAACTGCGCGTAGAAGGACAGCGTCCAGAGGAAGCGCTTGCTGGAGCCGGAGTTGGAGTTGGATGTGGCGGTTACGGGGGCGGGGAGCAGGCCGCCGCCGGAGGAGGTGGAGGTGGTGGTGTGTTGGGTGGATTTGGTTCCCTTGCGCCCGAGGGGGGAGGATTCGGAGAAGTTGGATTGGTGGAATTCGAGATCTTCTTGGAGGTCGGTGTGGCCTAGGTCGCCCTGTGGTTATGGAAGACAGGTTAGTAATTGGGAGGATGGTTAAGATGGTGGATGAGTGTACGAACCTCGTCGTCGACGTCTACGACTGCATCGTAGCCGGATCTGGACATCTTGTCGGTCGTCTGTCTGCTAATCGAATGCGTATAGGGATGACGAATGCTTCGATGGTTATTTGGTTGCAGCTTCGGAACCCGTCGATAGCTGTTTCGGAGTGATCGGAATCGCCTCAAAGTCAAACGGTACCGTCGTTGTTCGTTTGTGTTGGGTGTAAGTCGGGTGTCGGAAAGTGTTATTGATGAGCTCCTCCAAGCTGGTCCCTCCGGAGCTGGTGGACAGCTGTTTCAATAGGAGCCGCGTAATGGTACGTACCGCTGTACGATTGCGTGCACGCCCCCTGTTGGGGTCCTGAAACTGCAGCAGTGCACCCCCCTACGGTTTCCCGTCCCTGCACTAACTCCCCGCAAAATGTCACGTGGGTCCAGGGCGGCCATCAAGGTTGTTGAGCTGATACGAGTGACATTTGCGATCTAGGACGAAAATTTGTTGCAAGTTGACTTGATTTGGTAGACGAGCTTCTATGCCTTATTTTATGCCTTCATGGGCAATATCCGAGTTCATTCACGAACTACCTAGGAGTCTTCGACTTGACGTTCTAAGCTGTTGCCATACCCAGGTCCCGTGTTTCCCTGTCCTGTTATCCTTATGCCGTTGCCGTAACCGTGCCCATTGCCAACCCAAATGCGCCAAATCCTGATGCTGGTACGTAAGAAGGAATCGTCTATTTGAGCTTCTTCTTGGGGCGGAGCTGGTTGGTGTGTCCGCACTTGCGCTTACGGCAGTTGGTAGCACGAGGAGGCAGACGAGCCTAGAAAGAAGTTAGCCCTTGATTCGACATCCTCGGAAGGTCGAAAGCTCCAATGTAAACGTACGTAGCACTTGCGGCAAATCATCTTGTCGCAGTTGAACTTGGAGGCAAGCGCCTTGAGCGAGGGCTCGATGATACCACCGCGCAGACGGAGGACCAAGTGGAGGGTGGACTCCTGTAGTTGAAAGCCTCGTTAGCAAACCGAACATGATACCAAGCGAACCAATACCAATATCCAGTCCCATCGCCACGGCGAAGTTGAACGTTGACCACAACAGTTGTTCTCCCATCCCCATCCCCTAGAGCAAGTACGTCATAAGCGCAGTGTGGGGCCACCACAAGTCCACTGACCTTCTGGATGTTGTAGTCGGAGAGGGTGCGGCCATCCTCGAGCTGCTTGCCGGCGAAAATCAGGCGCTGCTGGTCGGGCGGGATGCCCTCCTTGTCCTGAATCTTCTGCTTGACATTGTCGATGGTGTCCGAGGACTCGACCTCGAGGGTGATGGTCTTGCCCGTGAGGGTCTTCACGAAGCTACACCAGGGGTACGTCCGTTTGTTAGTGACTGACCGACTCCGCTTGATCGTGGTACTTGTGCTGTCGCGGACTCTGTCGGAAGCGCGGAAAACTCACATTTGCACTGCGATTTAGGTCATATTAGCATATAATCCCTTCAAAGATCTCGTCTGGCTAACACGCGCCGCAACATACTCTTGACCGATTATTCCTAGGTGAGGTTGGTGGTGAGGGAGTGATGTGATGATGTCGGGGAACGGCAAGCCATGGTGGGGGTTATGGAAACGGCCGCTAGGGCTTTCTGGGCAAAGTAGTACGTGCACTTGGCACCGTGTTTCCTAGTTTCATATCTGCACTGTACCTTCATCTTCAACGCAACATCCAGCCGAAGCTGAATGAACAACAGCAACGATCATCCTCAACATTATGATCGGGATCTGTGGTCTTGTGATGCTCGATGTAATTCCGGGTTGTCATACGACTTTGATATCACTCCAGAGCTTACTTGTAACAGTACGGAATGTGGAAATCGTGGACTGCTGCCGTTGTCACCCAGTTTTGCTCTCTTTCCAAGAGGGTTTTGCTACAACCAACGAGAACACCAGACGGATACTCTCTAATATCTATCTCCCAGGGCTCAACGCTGTACTCTTCTAATCTCGAGGACCTGCTCAGGCAAGTGTTTAGGAGATCATACCTCCCCCACCCTCATCTTCCTCTTCTCTCTCTTCTCCCAACCATATAACAGCTCTTCTAGACTGTAAACCGCCTTCACCAAAGCCTGCAGTGAAAGTCCGGAGATCTCTGCAGCTTTCTCGTGGAATCGCCTCGCAGGACCAGACTCCCCAAGTTGCTCAACCGACCTAAACCGCTGGTGAAGCGAACCCAGCCTCTTCACATTTCTCTCACCGTCGGTTTCCGGTCTTGCTTCAACCAGCGTCATCGACTTCTGTACTCTGTGCATCCGAGCAATAATCTCCTCGTCTGTCACGTCCTTGCTGCCGGGTTCTGGAAGCCGCAGTACGTTCTCAAGGGGGAAGAGACGTTCGATTTCGGTTTCGTCTGTTGACATGTCAGTAAAGGTCCGCATGTCAGCAGTCTGAAAAGCAGCCAACATACCTGCAGCACTCCACCCCTTCAACTGCGTCTCCTGGTACCAATCCAAATACTCCACCATCTGCTCCTTACTCAGTGTCCAGACTTTCTCCGCATCCATAGCCGCAAAGTCCAGTCTCCTGAGCGGCTTTTCAGGCGGATCCGCGAACTCGGTCTCCCAAGCGTCCCAGTCCATCTTCAGCGTTAATGGGTCATTGTTGTCTCGTGGGTACCGCTTGACGCCGTCCATGGGGTACATGTACTTGGTTGCTAGCACGAGAGAGGCGACCAGTAGCACGTCCGGGATGTCGAGGAGGGTGTAGCGAGAGGTCTTGCCGGTGAAGGAGGACGTGTCGTCTTTGATGTTCTGGCGCGTTGGGAAGGTCCAGGAGAGGTTGAGCATGAGACAGATTTGTCGGGCGTGGAGGTGGACCTCGGCTGTATTGATGGTTAGACGATGGCACTTGTTTGGGGTAAGGGGTAGTAGCACATACGTGGTAGAGCCAGATCTTTCAGGTATAAGACCAGTAATGACGGTGCTGGAAGTGGTGGTGATACCATGCCGTAGTTCTTCTTAAAACCTAGGGTCAAGGTCAACAACGACTTGTGCAGCTCGCTTCCCTCGAACTTTGCCCATCGTGTTAAAAGTGTACGCTGAGCCCAACCAGGCAAACGTTCTCGTAGTTCGTTCGGCACCAGTTCAAGCTAGCAGGATGTCAGTAAGAGAACCCTTCTTGTGAGTCCAAAACGCGTATCAACTTACCGCACCAAGAAATGGCAACTGGTTATTCTTCGCCCACCGATAAATATCCCCCACCCTCACCGGCTCCTGCTTCAGCAGACACCCCATATAAATCAGCGCCAGCACCTCCATCGGCCCCGGCAAATCCCACAACTCGCTCTCCCAATCCTTCACCCTACTCGACCGCTTCCTCTGGCTCTTCACACTCTCATCAGCCGACGTATCCGTCGTCTCTGCCTGCGAGCTGTACATGACCATCTCGCTATCTGAGCCCGACTGAGAGAGCGCACCACTACCACCATGTTGCGACCCCGTTCCATCGTGATCAACGCTCTTTCCTTTTTCCTGGAGTGATGCCCTGGATACGCTTTTGAGGCCGATGAACTTGCGGATCCGTAGGTCCCAGAGGTCGCGGCAGATAGACTCGAGTTCGTCAGAGAACCCTTTCTCGCGGATCAGCCAGGCTATTTGTTTGCGCAAGATGATCTGGAGACAGTCGAGGTAGAGCTCCTTGGCGTCGCTACCCGAGAGATGTTTGCGCTCGGTCTCGCGGACTTCTTTTTCTTTGCGCACTACCTTGCCGGTTTTGCCGTAGTTGTCGTCTTCGTCGACGTCGAATTGGATGTACCCCTGGATTATATGTGATCAGCGCATGGATCTTCACTTGTATTCAATTGGGTTGGTGGACTTCCTTGTAAGTAAACGAGATTTTGAGGTGGTTAAACGTACCTCAACTTCATGACCGCGCTGACAATATCTTCGTCCATTCTCCGAGTAGTACTTTCGCGCACGGCATTCGGTACATCTCTGTCCGTTGGGAAACTTTCTGAGCCTCTGTTCATCCATACTCTATAGCGCTTGCCTGCCTGCCTGTTAAGACTGTATGTAACGTTGTTCCTCGCTATGTCCCGTCACTGATGACGCAGGTCGAGCGGGGTGAGTGAGTAATGAAAACGGGCGCACGGGTTCGCGAGGGGAAGGTCAGATGATTGAGAGGTGCAAGGTCTCCTGGGTAAAAAGTAAAAATGGGTATAATTCGATTGAAAAGAGGATGAAATGGCGATAGTTACAGTTGTGTTGAAAGCATGTTGGCGGACATGCGACTCGCCGACAGATAAAATAAAATTTCAAACCTGAGCCGAACAGCGCGAAACCGACCTTGCCTTTGACCTTCCTTCTGACGAAAGTCGCGAAACTCGCCAAAAACAGGCAACGCCGCTTTGCTAACTGCGAATCACTTGACAGTCAAGAAGCTGCTCTTCAGTCTGATGTTTCGCCGTCTGCAGTATGAAGTGAAATTAAAGTGAGAAGGCCTGGCTGACCCACCGGACACATCGATCTCTAGATCGCTAGTGGAGGCATGATTGGTATACACAGAGACTACCTTTATTGATGCTTTTATAGTATCCTATAGAATGACCCACATATTCACATGGACTAGTATAGCCTTGAATCGTGAAAGTCGATATGTACATGTCGACGTCAGTTGCGCCGCCAGTCATGTCTCGGTATCATATCCCCACACGGGATGAACTTCGCTCGTCCTATCGGAGACTAAACGAGACCAGAGAGGTACTCAACAGCTCGAAACGGGGAAGCCGAGCTGGACCAACAACTCAATCCAGCGAACCTTGTGCTAACAAACAGCACAGCTCTTTTGCGATTCGCAAACAACCCGATTGAATGATTCGCACCGAGAAAAGACCATGAGACGCGCAAGATGTTTGGCAGACGTTAGCTTCTTGCGATTTCCTGAAGAAGTCGCGCCCTATTCCAGCAGCTACCAGGTCCAACAAAACGGGAAGACGTGAAACCATTCATGTGTGACCCATAAACACTTAGATATAGCGCAAAAAAGACGGATATCTCTTAGCCAGGCAAAAACCAACAGAACCGTCCCATGAAGCCATCGTTAAATGCCAAACGTCCGGTGTCCCTCCAACTCCTCCAAACTTCCTTTAGTCCTTGTTGGAAGCCTCCTTGACATCGATGGCAGCCTCCTCACCCATGGCGGTCTGGACACCGACGACTGTACAGCAGTATTAGTATCGCGCAAGCTGAAAAGCGCAAGTGTCGGGGAAAACCTACAGAAGTCCTTGCCCTCCTCCTCGAGCTTCTCAATGCGCTTGGCAAGCTCACCCTCGGGCATCTTGACGTCACGCTTCTCCTCACCGTTGGAGTCGATAAGGACAAGGAAGTCCTCATCGATGTAGGACTATTGCAAAGTTAGCTTCCAGGCTCCTGACCCAGCGATCGGGGGAGCGTCCGGATAATACATACGAACTGGTAGTCAGTGCGCTTGACGTTGGGAACGTCCATGTTGTGGGTGGAGGGGCAGAGATCCTCGAGCTTCTTGCCAGTGAAGATGTCGATAGCGACAAGATGGACCTTGGCGTGACCGTGCTTGCCGGTCTTGGAGGTCGACATGTCGACAATCTTGCAGGGACGGTTCTTGATCACGACATGGCCACCCTTGCGCAGAGCAGAGCACTGCATGGGGTAGGTGGCGGACGCACCAGCGTCGACGGAGTCGAAGGTGTGCTCATGCTGCTATAAATGGGTCATTGCGGTTAGCATCCAATGCTTCGCTGATGATGGACGCGGCTATTGCGACGGATGATCAGGTGAAGATGATGCGAATCGGGTTTCGTGCGTTGGGCGAACAAGAGGCCATTCCCGTCGAAGGACCACACCACGGGAGGAGCGAGAGGGGGTGGGTGCGCGATGAGCGATGCGGGGTGACGACTCTGCCTACGCAGACAGCCGCCCGCAAGCGACCACCATGATGGAGTGTGACGATGATTATGAAAGGGCGCGACAACAGGTGGAAGATGGACTTACAGCGTCGTCGTGGGGGGCAGACATCTTGAAAGGATTGACAAAGGATAAACCGTCGAAAGGGCAAGGAGAGACAGAAGATGATGGATCAAGACGCTGGAGGCGGCACGGGGGAGGAAAAATATGGAGGGAGTTGAAAAAGGAAAAAAAGCGATTTTGAGCACGGGAGTCGAGAGGGACGAAAAAATGCAGCATCCCCGCCAGCGGTCCAGTCAGGAAAGGCCCCTCCTCCCTGCCACCTGGTGGGAAGCACCCACAACTCTCACACGACTTTGGCGCACAACTTGCACTCCCACCAAAGGCCCAGGGCGACCACAGATTTTTGCCTCTTTGAGGTTTCAGGTTGCTAACAAATTGACCCTCCAACCGGTCTGGGCTTGTTGCATTAAGCCTCACTTAACCCTCTCCACGTGCCGCATTTTCAAACGGTACTCACCTCTAACCCTCCAGTTCCCTTCGCTCCCGTCCACCCTTCTTTGGTCGTCTCCTCACTTGTCTGTTACGACTGTCGGGTCTGCAGTCTGCACCTCGTTTCCCCGGCTCTTCTGACTGGCCGGTAAACTCGACCCCGCTGTTGGTTACACAACTTGAAGCTCCCACTTGTTTGAATTGCTCGACAAGACAGCATCAATTGCCTTTGCATTACTCGTCTAGGGGGTTTCCCGCTAGTCAGCCGCCGATTTTCTAGGCCTGATGAGTATGCCTCTACTAGGTTCTAGTCATCTCATGGCCAGGACCCAGCTGTCCCTTCTGAGCAAACACTCCAAGTACATTTGGCATGTACACGCGATCGTGATCGATCTCCTCTTGTGGTGTTGCGGAACTGGAGAGGTCAGTTCTCCCGCCCCGCCTTCTGTCTGGCTAAGCGGCCAGGCTAGGTCGTATGCGGGAAAGCTCCAATGTCTCGCACGGGACCCGCACGACGTGAGTGGTGGCGGAGGGAATTCACCAATCAGAATCCATGCATAAAGCTGTAACCCTCACAATCTGGTGGAGGGCAGAGGGCTAGCCTGGCCAGCCTTGTGTCGGGCGCCCTGGACCCAGCTGTTCGCTGCCGCCAATTGCTAGCTCCCATCATCCACTTGCCAAGCCAAGCTGGCGCGCCTTCGACGATTCCAAGGGTCTCCTGGAGACAACGAAGCTGCGACGGAGAGCGACACGACGGTCCTCGCCCAAGTCCAACATTTATCGGCATATGACAGAAGACGACGACGCCGACGACAACGTTTCGAGTCCGCCAGCGTGATCCTGTCCCATATCGATTTCCTGCTGCACCAGCATGCTCCTCGCGCCTCGTCTCTGGCGGTGCTTGATTCGCTATGTGGCTTGATCGACGTCCCGGCCAGCATCCAGGAAGCGCAGCTCCTCCGCCGAACAACCGTTCCGTCTCGCCGCTGCCCCAACGTACCAGCTCGCGCGGTCCATATCTTGCCCCCCAGAGGCCTGGACTTAATACGAGAGGGTCTTCTGCATTATCTCTGGTCTCGAACGACTCGTCGTCTTCCCTCCTCGCCTCGGCAAAGAAAACCAATGGCTCCTCCTTGAGGCAGTCCTCTACCGTGGACGATGCGCCAGATCCCGAAGAGGTCCTGGCTAGGATTCTAGGCCAGTTTCCCAGTAGCAATACCACACAACAACCGGAGGCGAAACCAGCCAGCGGCATCACCGAAGATGACCTGGACTTCGACGTTGACTTTGGCGGCTTGACCCTGACCGAGCTCGCCGGCCCTGACGTCAGTTCGCGCCAAGTGGACAACTATAAACCCCAAAGTGTTCAAGATTGTATGATGCCGTCTTATTGTTCCTACTGCCCTCCCCTCCATCCATGCTTATAAAGTGCTTTCCAGATGAGCGAGACAAGGCCAAATTCGAGGACCTACATCGGTCGATCCGCGCGTGCGATGACATCCTGAGCTCCGTTGAATCCAACCTCACCAACTTTCGCAATGACCTAGCTGCTGTGTCTGCCGATATTGAAAGCCTCCAGGCGCGATCAGAAGCTCTTAACGTGAGACTGGAAAACCGAAAGGCTGTAGAGAAGGGTCTGGGACCCTTAGTGGAAGAGTTGAGCGTCTCTCCGCTCGTAATAACAACGATCGCGGAAAGTCATATCGACGAAACATGGGTAAAGGTCCTGGCCGAAGTGGACAAGAGAGCCACGGCTCATAAGAAAAATGCGCAACAACCACAGAGCAAAGCCTTGGCTGATGTCGGTCCGTTGCTGGAAAAGCTCATCCTCAAGGTAAGGATTGTTGTTCGGGTCTCGCTGTTCTGTTCTAATGCATTTTTCTGAAGGCTATCGGACGAATACGGGACTTCCTGGTTGCGCAAATCAAAGCATTGCGGGCGCCTCACATCAATGCCCAGATCATTCAACAGCAGAACTTCCTCCGGTTCAAGGATCTGTTTGCGTTCCTCCAAAAACATCAATCCACACTCGCCGGCGAGATATGTCAGGCCTATATGAACACCATGCGGTGGTATTATTTGAACCAGTTTACCCGCTACAAACAATCATTGGACAAGCTGAAGCTTCACATTATCGATAAGAACGACGCGATGGGACACGAGGACACCTCTCGAAGAACGACTGTCCTGTCTGGATCTAAGCTTGGAGGCGCGCCCCATGACGCCTTTAGCATTGGCCGAAGGAACGAACTGCTGAAGACTAAGGATCAGATAGCGATGTCGTCTTACCTGGCAGACGAGGACCAGACTACACATTACCTCGAGGTTCCGTTCCGCAACTTCAACCTCGCCCTTGTCGACAACGCTACGGCAGAGTACACATTCCTCGTGGCCTTCTTCAGCCCGGCGTTATCACTTTCGGTTATCTCGCGTCACTTCACCTACATATTCGACCAGACATTTGCCCTTGGTCAAGCCCTCACCAAGCAGCTCGTGTCCGACACCTATGACGGACTCGGTCTGCTGCTATGCGTGCGTCTGAACCAGCACTTCGCCTTTGAACTGCAGAGGCGCCGAGTTCCCGTTGTGGATGGTTACATCAATGGCACCGCCATGGTGTTGTGGCCACGCCTGCAGAGCGTCATGGACGCCCACTGCGAATCAGTCAAGGCGCTGACTTCTGCGCTCCCCAACAAGGCCGGGTCCGCTTCACAAGCAAAGACAGCCTCGGCGGCTCCGCACGTCGTGACCCAGCGATTCGGACAATTCCTTCACGGTGTGCTTGCCCTGAGTGCCGAAGCAGGGGATGATGAGCCGATCGTCAGTAGTCTACACAGACTGCGTATCGAGGTGGAGGCGTTCCTGGCCAAGCATAGCCAGGCGCAACTGGGAGCGGATGCGAGAAAACGGGACAGGTTCCTCTATAATAATTACAGCTTGATTTTGACTATCATTAGCGATGTGAGCGGCAAGCTTGCGACGGAACAACAGGACCACTTTGAGTCACTTAAGGCGAGCGTACAGGAGAATAGCTAGAGGTTTATGGTATGTGGGTTAATAGTTAGAGAAAATATCTAGTCGGAAGGGTTCCTACCTTGTATATGCTGGCATAATGAATGGTACCCAATTTATAATTCTTTCAAATTGCTTTGCCTCTTTAGTTCTTCGGTTTCCTCGTCTCATGGGAACTTTTGCTGTTCTATGGCCATTATGGCGCAGAAATATCCTGTGTTAGTTTTCCGCTTCGCAAGTCTTTGTTGACACCACTCAAATTATACTCTACTTCACCCCTTACATCTACCTCAACCACCACCGATTCACAACCCCCATCACCCAAGCCATCGGCCCCCCCGGCGCCCTCCTCAAGAGTATAGCAATAATACCCACCAACACCGCCAGCCCCAACGTCCTCACCGGCCTCCTATTCTTCCACATCCACTTCCTCGCCTTCTCCCTCTTCTCCATCCACTGCAACTCCCTAACTTGCCGCTCAAAAAACCTCCTCCCATCTTCCATCGTCTGCCCCCTCGCCACTGCCCCCTCCTCCTTTCCTTCTCTGGCCGTCTTAAGCACACTACTCCCCGAAATCCCCCACCTCCAACTCGGCAGCCGTTCCGGCGGGTACTTTTCAAACAACGCTACCGTATCCCCAATCAGTCCCTCCAAATCCAACGGCTTCGGCAGTTTTGAGAGTATAGAATGTAACATCTCCGGCTCGTCCTCGGGGGTATCAAACAGTTCTTCCCTCCTCGACCTCACAATCGCGGCAAACATGTAAACACTGAACACCGGTTCCCTCGCCAAAAGGACATCAAACAACCGCGTGATTTCTCCCAAAGTGGTGATGTCGTGGGCATACATCGTCAGCGTCCCACTCAAAGCAAAAAACGGTTCAGTCCCTGACAAGTGGCGCCAGAGTTTGGGATCGGAAACCCTCAAGATGTCGGGGATAAGACGCAGTTGTGCTATGGCTGCTTGTAGGTTCGGTAACATGAAGTCGCGGATGCGAAGGGCGGAGAGGCGGGCGAGAGCGGGGGAGCGGAGGTGCGGAGGGAGGACCAAAAGGAGGACTTGGCTGATGTCGTGGTAGCCTTGGAAGTAGTGGAGGTAGGGGTGCCGGCGGAGGACGGAGAGGATGAGGGAGGAGAGGTGGGATTTTTGGGTGTTGCGTTCCGTTTCGGTTTCGTGGTCGGGGTAGTAGGTGAAGGCTCGGTCGACGTCTAGTTGCACTTGGTCTTCGTCTTTGTGATGGGGGAGGGACTGCCAGGAGGAGTCGTCTTCGGCGCATTTTGGGGGGAGGCCTAGTAGGACGGGCCCTGGATGTTGGGAAGAGAGTTAAGTAAGTCTTTGGTCGGTGATGTGTGAGGAAGGGGGTTGGTATCACTTACATGCTTGTTGACGAATCTCATCGTTCAGGAATCCTCCTTGAGACTCTGCAAGTTCTCGTAGCTTGGTGAGGTCCCGTTGTTTACAAGCCTTGAGAATGGCCTCCTCCTTCTCTGCGTGGAAAGGGTCGATGACCTTCTCGTGAAGAGAATCACCGCTTTCACTTGAGCTGTCCATTTGTGACATCTTCTCAGAATAACCTGAACCGGACTGAGGATGGTTGTCGACTATGACGGAGGGAGGTTCGAGTTCTAATGGGTTGGAGATGAGACTGAATTGCTGCCTGGGTCTTGACAAATTCCGGAAGCGTCAGAATTCAAGCCTGTCTCTAGAAAATTGCCGTATGTCGTGATCTCCTTAGATCTGTAACTCGGTTAGCACTCTGCCCCTGGGGAAAGCTGTCGAACGCCTATCTAGACACCTACTGATGGCGAAACGGCCTGAGTCTGTCAACGTTGAAAGAGTGACGTAGTTGCGAGCGCCTCTCACTCATAAATTGTATGTTTATATACGTCCAGCGTGTATGGGCCTTCCAATGGTAGTGTGCCTGTCAAGCGTTGGGTTTCCAAGTCTGGACATGTGATGTTGTTGACTTTGGGTGAGGTTGTATGCTAACTGTTAGCGTTGAGAGGAGCTCTCCACTGCAGCACGGAACGTGCGCCTGTGTCATAGGGCGAGTGTGTCCCGGATAGTGGATCAGGGTACATCCTGCGGCCCCGGCGCCGAAAGAGGACAACCCGAGATCCAAGGTTCCGGTTGCCGATAAACCTTAAACTGGACTGCTGCCCTGCGCCTGCCCTGTGGGTGTACATCTCAGGCCTTCATTTCCTAGTGTCCAGATGAACAGATACATAAGATGATCTGTTTATGCGTGAATCATCCAATGGATCCTCATTCCATATTTGAAAGAAGATAGCCCTTGTATGTAGAGGTACTTGTGTGGCGGTACATCTCGCGGCTGCTGTAGCAACCCAACGGGGCGGGCGTGGAACGTGGGGACTGTCTTGGACTCTTGGTCCATCTCGGGCTGTCTTGTCTTGAATCTTTGTTTCTTCTTGGGTTTATTGACCTGTCAACCAACAATTCTCGTCCATTATCTATCATGTATAGGTACATTTGAAACTGGGATCACAGCATTGTCACATAAAGGTTGTTTATATTGATGCCTGCTGAAGGAAGGCACGTCACGAAAACAGTCGAACCCACCTGCTTGAAGCTACCCTGCCCCACTATCTAGCCGCCTGGAACTTCCATTACTCCTGCCTCAGATAGAGTACAGTTCACCCCTGGTTTGTTCGTTAGCGTGGTACTTGCAGAGGACTCTTTTACCACTTTCAGGATAGCTAGGCGGGACTGTGGTAGCATGTTGTTCTTGGCCCTGGCTTTGGGGTTGTTTGGACTAATGGGGGCTCCGGAATCCCTTGTCTTTTCCCTTGTCCGAGAGGTCGCAAGTCTCGAGCTAACAAACAAACCAGCATTGATCTATACAAACACTAAACAACTTAACACAGCTTCTTTTCACCCCACCTTCAACCTTCCATCTCTTCAACATGAATCCATCAACACTTCAGCCGGTCAGTTGTTGATGGTGCTGAATCGGGACTTTCGCTGTCTTCTCTCTTTCTGCTGCACACCAGTTGTTTGTTTTTCGGGTTAGTGCCGCTCTTTTGCACTGCGGCAGTAAAACAGCTGGAGATACCTACAAGTAGACGGCCTCCTTACCTGTACCTTTTGCAAGTATCTCGGTAACTCCTCCGTCTTCAGATCTCCGGCACCTCATCGTCTTCCCACAGACCTCTCGCCGTATTCGGATTGCGGTGGTAAAGCGGCGACTGCTCAGATACCATTGGCAACGTTTACTTGCTCCCACCTGTTTACTACACTTAGTATGTCTGTGCAGCCTGGAGAGGTGGTACAACCTACAGCCCAAGGTGAGTCGACACTGCATGACATCTGATATCTCTACTTGTCGGGGTCTTCTCCTTTCCATCACTGAGACTCGCGCCAGCTTGTTCTCTGCAGAGAGACAGCTGTCTTCCATTTTTTATTTTATTTTTGCTCAAGGTGCCTACTTAACACTCCGCTACACTACTCTTTTTCTTTTGAACCCACCTTCTTTCTTGGACATTCGTGTCTTCATTGGATTACCCTCAGATCAAGCATCTCGTTACCTGAGAGGCCCTTTGACCCAGGAACATGCGTTTCAACCAGAAACTAACCTGAAGACCAGGCTGAATACTGCACCTTTCCGAGCCGGCCGACCCGTGACGGAGCACATCCTACCAAAACGCCGATCCGCCTATTTCCACCAACATGGCTACCTTCCGGACCAATGTCCTCCGCAATGGCGAATGGGTCACTGAGACAGTCGATATTCAGACTTTACTCAAGGCAAAGTCTGCTCAAGGTCCTAAGAGAGCAGAGCAGACTGAAACTCCAATATGCGGACTACTCACAAGGACCATGGCGGACAGCCAGATGGTGAAGTCGGTGCTACCCGTAAGGCTCAGATCGCCTCATCACAATGATGTTGCCTTTATAGGCGTAAGTTGAAATCTTGTTCTAGACTTCTTTTGACGGAACTGACCTTACCCCTAGCATCGTTCTGTCCAAATCCGTGAATTTCAAAGCAACGGCCAGTTCCGAGACATCCTCTTCCGCAGATTTCCACACAATATTCGCAACGCTTGTGTGGTTGGCTCTTTCGATATTCCAGATGGCGTCGACGACCTCAACCCTGCTATGGACATTGAACCCCCAGTGAAGGTGGAGGGCCAGGACATACATTCCACGCCCCCATCTGGTCCGACGTCTCAGCTGCCGCCCCAGTTGCTTGCGCTGGCCATGGACAATGCCGATGTTGTCTTCCTTTGGATTGGCCCAGGGGCCGACGGCCGACCCGAGTTTTACAGCTCTACCCAATTCTTGTTTCGACGGCCTCCACAGTTTCTGAACGGTAATCTTGGGGCTCACATGGCTGTAGATCCAAGCTCGCGTTACATGGCCTTAAGTAGTTACCACGGTCTCTTTGCCGTAGGTGAGCTCGAGTCTCTCGCCAATTTCACTCAACCTGAAGACGAAAACACCGTGGAGATAGTCAAAAGCTGGCGATTGCGGGGTGTTCAAGGCGTGATACAAAACCTCACGTTTCTTTACCCACGTCCAGAAGACAAGGATCACATCATTCTTCTGCTCATTGTCGTCAACAACGGCAAATCAAGAATGGTTATTTACGAGTGGACGTTGGGAGACGACCTCGCCACTGTCTTCGCCGAAGAGAAGCGTGGCCATCGATTGCCAGTCGAAAATCAAATGCCCCAACTTCTCATTCCCTTGACCGTCGGATCAGCTTTCATCGCCATTTCTCCAGAACAGGTTGCTGTGTGCACCGAATGCTTGCACGGCCCGCCCAGATTCGATACTTTGGAGCTTGAGGCACCTCCAAAGAGCCCAAATTACTGCGGTACTGGAAAACCGTTGTGGACAGCCTGGGATAGGCCATATAGACTGCCACGCTATCTCAAAGGCAAAGACTGCTTATACCTTGCCAGAGAGGACGGCATTGTTGTCTACATCGAAGTTGATGAAGATCATGCTTTGGAGCGCTCGACCTTCATTGACGCCTTCAAGTGCAATATTTCGTCGGCATTCGCCTACTTATTTGATCAGTATGCAGATGTTCTCGTGCTGGGCAGCGATAACGGCACGGGGAGCGTTTGGAAGGTTTGCAGAATTAGCCTCGCCCTTGGTGTCTTTGACTGACGTTATTTTAGATTCCCCCACGAGACCATCCGTTGCAGATAGGCACCTTACCTAGTGGTGCCCCCACCCTAGATTTCGCGACGACTGATTCTCTCTCTTCAGGAGACAAGGCTCCTGACTCCTTTGGAACGAGCATTGCACCGTCGAATGACCGGCGGCTCAGAGCACCTGACAGGATATTTGCGGCCTCTGGTCATGGACTGACAGGCTGCATCACTGAATACCGGCATGGTCTGAAAGCAGACATTGGATTGGAGCTCGAAATTGGGGATGGGCTGAAACAAGCCTGGCTTCTTAATTTCTCCAATACACATGGGCGTTACGATTTGTTGTGGACTACCCCTACTCAGTCGCAGGTTCGGGAACTGCCAGATGATTTTTCAGACTTGACAGATCCGGAACCCGACCAGGTCCTCTACGACTTGTCTTCGCCCACTTTGGCAGTGGCGCAGGTGAATGGGGTTACTGTTCAAGTAACCACCGCCTCAATCACACTCCTCAAGAACGAGGCCCGGTATAGTACAGACGAATGGTACGAAGCTCCCGATCACCTGAGTATGAGTTTTTCTAACGATATTACAGGAACCGATTATCTTTTGAAAAGCTTCTGCAGGACCAGCCGCACGTATCAGTGTCTGACGCTTTCATCACGGATGACTGGATCACTGTCTCAACACATGTTGGGCCGCAGTTCCGAATTTACAGTTTCAAATTCTATGGGACTGCAGTTGTTTCTCAAATACAGTTCGATGTACCTGGGGACGTGACTTCGCTACACCACAGCAAGGACCTTGGGATCATTGTCGGTCTTTGGAAGGATGGACGTCCATATTTGCTCATCCGTACCCCGACGACGGAGACGGACACACAAAATATTGAGGAAATTGATATCACGGAACGTAGGTTGACCCAGCACACTTAAGGCAGCTTATCCCATGCTGCGTTCTGCTGCGGTTTCCATTATACTGACTTGTTCATAGGACTTATGACATCGGCTGGAGATACCGGATATCGAGATAGCGTGCCTCTCAAAGCAATTGGAAGCATCGCTTCTGTTAATAACGCGATACTTCTAGGAACCAGAGGCGGAGAGCTCATTCACATTTCGAAAGAATGGAAGGGTACTACAATGGCCTACTACCAGCAACTCGGACTGACCGCGGTGAACGTAACTGCGGCCCGGCAGTCCCAGACCGCGAGACCGAGAGTCCTGGTCTCCTGCGATCAAGCCTTGATTGAAGTACAACTCGATGAGCACGGACCGAACGGTTCTGTCTATCACTTGGCAAAACACCGTGTCGCACCTACCAACGCAGGCAATCTGGGTGCTCCTCTGCCACTTATTGAGTACGGCGTGGCCATCGATATTCCATGTGCGAGTGAAGGATTTACTCCGATCCTCATGGTAGCGGGGCCGAGCGTGATTGTCGCCGAGCTACACCAGGAGCCTGGTCCAGCTCATCGATATATCAAGATAGGAAAGACACCAGTCAAGACGTTCTTCTCACCCAACCTACGTTGCCTGGTGGTCGGTGTTAACGAGGAGGGAAACAGGTCCACGTTGATGTTCATGGATCCTGACACCGGAGAGGACATCGGAAGACCGATCCACAAAGCAGGAACTCCTGTTCAGTATATTGTTGGGCTGGGTAAGCCTGACGACAGAATCCATGGTCTGGCCGAATGGGAGTACAAGAAGAGTGGCGGGACGTGGCGCTACCTTCTTGTTGGTACCAAACAGGGCCAGCTCATTATCGTGTCGACGGAAAAGGAGCCATCGGAAGGGGACCGCCCACCTTCAATAAGGTACTGGACACGGTTCAAGAAAAACTGCGATGGACCGGTCTACTCAGTGGTAGGCCACGAGGAAAGCGTGATCTATTGCGTTGACCATGCACTCCATTGGGATGTGCTTGACCCTGTCGAGAAGAAGCTGAAGCCACGCAAAATGTTTGACTTGGGCTCGTTGGCTCTGGAGCTTCAAATCTCCGAGACTAAGCTTCTCGCCTTGACGTGGGGAGACTCGCTCCAGATGATCGACCCGGCGCTTGACGACGTCAGTGAGAACTCTGCAACAGTCGAGTTCCAGGATCCTCGCACAGTTGTACCAAACTCGTCGATGAAAATTGGAAGCAACATATTCCTGGTTGCAGATAAAGACCGTGGTGTGGCCGGCCTTTGGCAATGGTCTAGAACACCAGGAACTCATAACTGGACCGAGTTTAAGGTGCTCTTCGAGGGGGTACTTCCAGTCAGTATCAGGAAGTTCCGGCGCGGCAGGACACGGCCAACATGGGAGCAAGGAGCCTGGAACGCACCCAAGTACGGCCGGCTCATCAGCACACCGAACGACGCCGAGATCTTGGGAATCTCGATGGACGGTACCATGGTTCACTTCACGTTGCTTGACCAGCACGCATTGCGTTTGTTGCGATTCATCGTCAACTTGTATAACCTCAGGGGGAGGAGAGACGAAGAAAAGCTTCTGCACGCGGAGCCGAACCTGGGGTACACTGAGCTGCTGCATGTGGATGGTGACCTTTTAAAAACACTCTTGGATGCGGAAGTCTTGCAAGAGCTGATAAACACGGAGGAGCTGTTGGCACGGTTCAAGACCCTGTTGGATAAGTTGGACGGGGGAATACACACTGCCGAGTGGATGGGCGAGGGCACTGCGGACCATTATTTTGAACTGGCGTATAACGTGCTGGTGTATTATCTTAGGCAAGTCTACTAAGTGCTTGGGATTGTGAGGGGAAGGAAGGGCAAGACAACTAATGACAAACGAACATACATGTGATCCAGTACCGGCCTAAAAGCTCTCCCGAGGGAGCCTTGTTGGTGTTGCTACAGCATAGTAGACGAAGAATAAGCAACATCATCAGCAAAATATTCTTAGAATCGGTCCCCAGAATGACTCACTGGACCAATATTGAAATACCCATGACAAGGTGAGGGTGTTGGGACGATGTTGTCTCACGGCCCCCAAGCAGAACAAGAAGCCTGGCCCCCTTGGATGGAATATCGCACAAAATGCTCCGAAGTGGTAGGAAGTAAACACAGAAATAAGCCCAGCAAGTGCCCCACTTGTAGTTTGCGCCCATGGGCAGGGCAGTGCGACCAGTCGCCCCCTAACGAACAGTTGCCCCGCATTCTGCACTAACAAATCGCCCCTGTAGGAGCTTTTGCACCACTGGAAAAAAGTTGTCTCACCCAGTGCTCTGCACGGTGGTCGTCTCAGTTTTTCACTCTTCACTGCTGTCTCCAACACCTCCAGTCTGTGCAGTCAAGGCCCGGTCAAAGCGACCCGGCTCTGGCAAAAAACAGTTTCCAGTGGCGATCCTTGTCTAGATTTTTTCTCGATCGAGACTCTTGACTCTGTGACTTCCACTACTTGGTATCGAATCAGAAAACGGGACATGGTTGCCGTTTTTGACCGTAAAAGGAGACAATATCAAACACTCAATACGGGCTGAAAGAAAGCACAAGGCAGACAGTATCAGGTACCGAGATACCTGACCTCTAGCAACAAACCAGAGCGGGACTCGATAAAGAACAAAAGATCCACGGTGCTATCGATCCACACTGCGGCACCGAAAAGTGACAAGCCCTATCCCGTCGACAGGGTCTACAGCACCAAAAAAGCACGCCGCTTGCCTCTGTAGCAGCCAGCCATATCGCATATAACGGCCCAGTAGCCCCAGTCTGCGGCCCCACGAACCCACCACCAGAACCACCCTAACGAGGTAACGAGGTCTTCACTCGACTTCGTCACAAGGAAGAGAAGGAGCCATCAGGATCCTCCCCCCATCCTACCGACATCCGCCTCGAGGTATTCCCGTCTTACCGGTCGACTACCAACAGCCCAACATGGCGCCCAAGAAGAAGGGAAACAAGAAGGCCAACGATGACTGGGAGGCCGACCTGGGCGAGTCCATCGCCCCCGTCAACAACGGCGCCGCCGATGCTGCTGCCTCTCCCGCCGCCGACGACGAGG
>RANY01000477.1:0-26762 GCA_009805235.1 Neurospora pannonica FGSC 7221 | reverse complement strand
AAAAAAAAAAAAAAAAAAAAAAAAAAAAAAAAAAAAAAAAAAAAAAAAAAAAAAAAAAAAAAAAAAAAAAAAAAAAAAAAAAAGAGATAAGGTAACGTGGCAAACGAAAAGAACATGAAAAAGTAAGGTAGGTAGGTAGAGTATACAAATACATTCCATCCACGTGCGCGCGCGCGCGCCCCTTTCCCCGAATAAACAAACAAACAAGACATGAAAGATTCCATCCTTTTGCAACGCTAGTAACCTAACTCATCCCACTAACGATACCTCAGCTCCTTCCGTATCCTCCTTCCTTCCTCCTTCGCCCTAACCCACCATCTCCTCTTCCTGCTCCAGCTCCAGCTCCAGAATTCAAACCCCCATTATCAAATTTAGATGGTGTGAAAGTAAAAGTTAGTCTATAAATAAGTCTCAAAAGAGAAAGAAACAAAAATCACCACGTTCCCCCCCAATAAGAATTTTCTTCCCTAATACATCATGCAAGAAGTCCACCATTTAGTAAGGTGGCTTCCCCACAGTCCCCATACTCTTAAAATCGCTAATCGAAGCACTATCAATCCCCTTCAACAACGCCGCCAGGTCCATCGCCGGCGGCTTCTCCCCCAGCCACGACGAGGACATCGGTCCCGCGCGAGAGCCCGCCCGGCTCTTGATACTTCTCGTCTTGGAGGAAGTCGATGGCCTGGGAAGAGTGTGCGCAGCAGCCTGGTGTTGAGGTCGGGAAGTAGTTCGCGAGACGGGGACGCCGAGGTTAGCGGCGGCAGCGCCGTTGGAGACATCTTCAGGTTTCTCATCACCATTGGCAACGCTGTCCCCTGGTACCAGCGGCCCTCCAAACTTCAGCTGCTGATCCTGACGATCCTGGGATGTACGGCGTGGCGGGCTGGAAGCGACCTGGCTGGTATTGTCGGGGGAACCTTGTCCGCCAGCAGCGGCGGGGTTGAAAGACAGCTCGCTGGGCGCCATGTCATAGCTGACGAGGCTATCGTCGCTATCATCAGAGTGCTGGAAACCGATGCCGTGCGAGGTCGGCGGGGGCTGGAGGTGGCCGGACAGGACGGCCTTGAGCTGCTCCACGGACGTGACTGGTTGTTGGGCCTTGGCCCTGTAGGTGGAGTGGGCGGGTGAGCCGCCGGCGTTGCTGCGGATGCTAGTCTTGCGCGTGCGGCCTACTTGGACGCCGTTGGCGCCTGCTGGGGAAGACGAAGGGCGGAGGTTGGAGTTGCTGGCGTATGGTGAGGTCACGCCGTTTACGCCGAGGCGGTTGCTGTTGTTGTTGACGGTGTTCCGGTGAGTACCGGTTGTGCCTGATCGCGAGCCGTTGAGCGAGGCAGTCTTGCTGCTGCCTGCTTGCGCGTTGGCCAGCACGGCTTCCCGTGTCCAGTCGCCGAGCATCAGCTCGCGGAACTGTGGTGGGAGTTCCCGCTGGGTCTCGGCCTTGGGGATCGTGCTCAACGTCGACCCGAGGATGGGGTGGGTGAAGTTCCGACCGGGACTAGCGGTCGGGCTTGTAGGAGGCGAGGTTGCCAGTTCCTGGTAGCCTGTGCAAATGCAGTCCACCAGGATTGCGCGCTCATCGAACGGCAGAAGGGCCTCGGACTCAAGATCCTGGATGTTCATCTTTGGTGGCGGGCGTGCCTGACCTGGTGTGCCCACGAGATCAACGGTAGGAGCGGGAATGTTGATACCCTCGACCCAAAAGTTCTTGCTACGGCGCCTGATAATCTCGCTATGGATCGCCCTCCCCGGAGCAGTTCCTTCGCAATCAAACTTCTCGGTCAATGTCCAGAGGTAGCCATGCACCAGACTGCCGATGCGGACCTTGCCAAGGGGCGTCTCAACCTCTTGGATATCCTCTTGGAGTCTGAAAATCATGGGAATACCAAACTTGGCAGCATTGACACCAAGCTGGCTCACGAGCTTGGCCAAGAGCACGTGGAGCAGTACCAGGTCATTCTCGTAGTCAACAAACTGCAAAGCGTGGTCGTAGATAGCAAGGTGAAGGAGCTGCAAGAAATGCGAGCGCGGTGCCTTTGCTGACTTGTCCACCCGAGCAGATGCGCTCGAGACCACCCGGCGAGCAAGATTGGCCTCCTGGACAACCCGGTTCTTCGACGTTGCCCTGGCAGATTCATCCCTTGCCAAAGAATCTGCTGGTGTCGTCTCCCGATCCAACCATGTCACGACAGCATCCACATATGCCTTGCGCACAAGGCCATCAGGATCCCGCAGAAGCCACTGGGTACCATCCCAAGTCTGGATGGGAACGCGGTTTCTAGAGAGGTTGATGTTGCCGCCGCTCATCTTTGTGCGGGGATTGGCAACCCGCAGAATCGCCTTGATAGCTCTAAGCGCCGCGATCTTGGTGACAGTGAGAGCGAAAAGAGACTCGAGGGGCTGGTCCTCGGTGGCCCCATTCTCCGACCTCTCACCATTTGGCGAGGAGTTCGGGGGGCTGGTCGACTTGGACGGCCGTAGCTTAAGCAGAATCGCCTGGATCATGTCCGAGATCTGGTCGGCGTAGTAGACGTGAGTAGCCAAGTCGCCGATACACTGTTGCAGCCTGAACAGCAACTCTCTGCGCTGTCCTATAGCGCCCTCATTGGTGCCAATTTCCTCCTCCTCAACCCTCATGCTGTCCGGGTCCCCTGGCATCTGAACGAGCCTCTGCACATGGCCAAGAAGGTTGAGAAGGACGTCCATGACGCTCAAGCCGATCAAGTTGACGTCCGAGCGCAAAAGAG
Organism: Neurospora pannonica FGSC 7221; assembly: GCA_009805235.1. Lineage (NCBI taxonomy): Eukaryota > Fungi > Ascomycota > Sordariomycetes > Sordariales > Sordariaceae > Neurospora > Neurospora pannonica. The sequence continues at coordinate 24,018 of RANY01000477.1, read as the reverse complement.
CGCTGATCATGGCCGCCTGGATGTTGTGGTGTCCCAGGTTGTCGTCGGTCAGGGGTCGTTGCGCAAGCACCTCAATGGCTGTGAGGAGAATGGTGAATCTGTCCGCCACTGGAGCCCACCGAGCCGCCATCAAAAACACCTTGACCGCCCACCCATTGTCCTTCCCATGAGCATCCCTCTTGATAACCTGTTCGTTCTGGTCCACTCGCTCTTCGATGAACCTGAGCAGAGCAATGGTAGGGTTGTGCGTCTGAGATCGGCTGGGCGCAACAAAGACCTGTCGCAAGCACTGCATAGCCAAGACGCCGATATCCTCTTCCGCCAGCTTGTCGACATCTACCGCGGTTCCCAGGAAAGCGATGGGGTTGGGGCCCGGCTCACCGCCGTTCGTCTCAGATGCCTGGGCCGTGGCATTGCTCGTCCTCCTCCGCAACAGCGGCGCATCCTCGACCTTGTCTTCCCCTTCGGCTCTCTGCAGCAAAATGTCGAGGAAGTCTTCGTTTTCCGTCCACAGGTTTTCCAGAATCATGGGGACAATGATATCGTACTGGCGGGCAACCATGGAAGACAGGGCGTCGGAAGAGGCGACACTCCTAATGGCCTCCAAACCGGCGTTCCTCCACCGCAGAGCGATAGGCTTACTATGCTGTGCCTTTCCAGCCGCGGGACGTGTCGAGGCGAGAGAGGCGTACTGCTGGACGACAGAGACGTATTGGCGGAAATAGGCCTGGTCGGCGGCGAGCGAGGTAGGGTCATGGTGCTCGCAAAAGGCCTGGAAGGTCGGGATCGAAGACTCGACCATGGTGATGTCGCTCGACTTGAGGACCTGTTCGAGGATGCTGAGGACACATGATGCAAACAGGGGCAGGTCCTTGGGGGACTTTTCGATCAGGGCGGCGAGGATCTGGAGGGTAACCTGGACGTTGCTGTTTGGTGTACGCATGCACTCGTTAGTATCCTTCGACAAAAGTTGTGTGACGAGGGGTTGGTGTCGGTGATTTGTTGCATCGCATATGAAGCTTGGATATGCTTACCCTATCCTCTGGCGGTAGACGTCACTGGCAGTCTTCTTCTCGAGGAAGCTGCCGACTTTCTGGATTTTTGCGCGGCGTGACTGGCAGTAGAACAGGAGGTAGCTCAGCTCGCTCGAATTGGGCTTCACATCGACGGCGCCCTTGATGGTTCGAGGGTAGCACTTGAGGACCAGGACCTGGTGCTTGGGCCGGCATTTCTGCTGAAGGGCGTTCATTTTTTTTTGGGTCAAGTTGTTTCTGTTTTTGATTCAGGGGTTATCGGGTCGAAGAGATTGTTGGTTGACGGGATGTTCGGCAGCTTGTTCAGTTCGCTCTCTCACACAAGGCGACGTGGTGCCTGGGTCGTCGGGCGGTCGTAGTCGTTCGGTCTTGCAACATGGAGAAACCTGGACTTGTGAGGGATCGCTGATGACGGGTCGGAGACGGAGAGCGGAGGGGACGAAGAGAAAGGGTGAGATAGGGCAACGGTGTCGTGGTTGGCAAGCCTGGGCCTCGGAGTTTTTTGTTTTGCTGGGCCTTGCTGACGGGGGCGTGGAGATTGAAATGAAGGTGACCTTTGTTTGGGTCGGCGCAATCGCAGGTAATCTTGTTGTAGCACCCGCCCAGGTACCCAAGCACGGGATTTTGCGCACAAAGGTACTTGTGAAGCCTGAAAGCGGATCCGGGGCCTGAAGTCAGCGCGATTAGGGACCCCTGCTAGAGCATGCAAGACCGATAATTACGGGTATCCGTCGTGTTGCGCACGCTACTATGCGGAAAGCGAAGATTGATCAAGAAATTGTTGGAGGGATCGTCGTCGAGAAGACTTGGAGAAGAGAATATGGAGGTTTTAGGCGCCTTGCGTAATTGACTTTTTACTAGAAGTGATGACGGGACTTGTCTCTCCTTCTTTCAAGTTCCGAGTCCGTTGGTGACTTGATGAGATGATGAATTGCGGATTAAGATGCTGCCCTGCTATTGGCTGCTTTGGAGGCGCGTGTCAATCCACGCTGATCATGTAATTGTACATCATCGTACATGCTCCTTTTCCACTTTTCCCATTGCATGTATTGTTCAACCGACCGCTTGGGACTTGTGTTTTTGATATCGATGGTAGGCATTCTGAAAACTATCAAACCGAAGTTAAGAGCCAATTCTGAAACCGAACAATCAAGTCTGAGGCAAAGCACGCGCAGTTTCAGGTAGAGGTAGAGGTACTTGGCCGCCCACTTTGTACCAGGCTGTTCCCGTCTTCATGTGTTCCCACCAAGCGCTCCATTCCAATCTATCTCTATTTCCAACGCCAACTGCTTGAATGAACGGAACCAACACTTCCTTCTCACCGTCGAAGTGGAAAAAACATGTTTCACTCCTCCCGAGTTCCCGTCGACGTTTTCATCCATCCACCCACCGCTCCCCAAGTCTTCAAGGTAGGTTCCAAATCCAGCCCTCTGGGCTCTGGCGCCCAAAGCACAACATGGCGCATGCAGGGCCCTTCAAGCCCTCTATTTTCTTTCGCATTACTTGGGGGTTGTGGACCACAACCCCCAAGTAGCATGCTTAAGGTCGAACCACCCGGGCGCCGCAGGGACATCCTTCCTGCGCATGCGAATACCGCTTTGACATGGCTTTCTGGTACCAAACAATGCATCAAAGGCCGTTATCAGATGATACCAAATGCAGACTTTGGCCCTCCTTCAAACAGTCGGGGAGGGGGAGGGGGTGTGTTGATCAACAACCCAACCAATTGACTTCGACGTCATTTGGGTTCTCTCGGGCCTTCTAAAGGTTTGGCCTGTTCGTTGATGGTGGTGACAAAGCTATTGCGCCAAGGAATTTGCCGGACTTTATCGTCATTTGGATTGTTAACGCCGTCGTCCGTCCGCATCTTCGTGACCTCAGGTTCACCGGTCCGTCTACCTCGCACCGGACTCGGTAAGTTGACAACTGTGCGCCTCACACCCGGTTGCTTGTCCCTTACGCGATCTACCGTTGTGGCTAGATAGGGCGCAAGCTGGTTGGTTAGTAAGGTATCTACTCGCTGTCACTACTGCAAGGTGTAACTGCCTTTTTGGATGCCTCGACTTTTGGCTGTTTTTATATCTCTATTTGGTTTCGTCATTTCGTATCTGGATGATTCCCATAACCATAATGTCGTCAAGCTGAATGAGCAACAGGAAGACTACCTACCGACCCAATTAGACCGATAAACCCTTTCCCCCTATCCCCATGCTCCGATTACCTGTCCTCTAGCAATTCCGTTTTGCATATCCACCCTTAACAGAGCAAATGCACTATGCCGTACACCCATACAAAAGAAATGATATAGTACAGTAGTGAGACCTGACACTAGTCAGTCATATTATATCTTTAGCCTGAGCCCGAGCTCCCCTTTCACCAAAACAAACATTAAAGAAAGGCTGCCGCACTGCTGTCACTGCTCGCTACTCTTCGACGAAATCCTCCCTCCAGTATCTGCGAGATCTTCAACTTTCCGAAGCTCCTATTGTCTGCCACTCCTCCAGTTTCCTGACGTGCATGGTCACCCTCGGAGGAGCCGGCTTGTCTTTGATGATCAGCCGCGTAGCCGTTCTGCTTGGTAGAGACTGGTCCGAACTGACGTTGAACCGCCGCGCTTAAACCAGGGCTGGATGTGATTGAAGGTGACATATAGTGACCTCTGTTTGGCCCAGAACGCTTAAGCGGCGAAGGGGTACATCTCAAAACACTCTTCGCCGGAATTGGAGGGGCTCCTGGGCTATCATTCTCAAGCAAAGCTCTACCGGAAAGAGGTGGCGTGGTACGCTTGATTGAGCGTTGTTCCGGCGATAACTTGACAACATTGGGCTCGATTGTTGCCAAGGGAGAAATCGGAAGTGACGGTCGATGGGTTGGAGGTTCGTACACATCGCGATCATTCTCACAGTCTTCGTTGATTTGTGTCGACTCACGGACATGACGATTGGGGAAGCTGTTGGGCATCGTAGGAATCGCGTATTCAACTTCCACTGGAGTCGAAGGAGACGATTCATTCTGGCCAACATTTGCTGATAGCCGGGTCTTCCAGTCAACAGAACTGGCTGAGGACTCAATCCCATGATTCGCCGGATGGTAAGTCAGGGGTGAGCCTACAGATCTCCTGTTGCGAAGATTGTAGCTATCATCCGACGCCCCGTTAGGTGGACCGTTCCCATTCTCGTCTGTAGAATACACACTCTCAGTGTAATCGTTGTTGTCTGTGACCTCACTTCTATCCTTTGAGGCAGGGTCAAACTGGCCAGAGTAACGGATTTGCGTGTTGTCGTCCGAGCTGTTATAATGAATCGATTCCTGGATCGCCTGCGCTATAGCACTGTATTCTGCCTCCATAGATTCGCGCAGAGTACGGCGGAATGGACTTGTTGTTCGGAACAGATGTGAACCAGGCGTGTTTGAGGCGACCGAGTTCTGAGCAACGTTGTCGTGAAGCTGTTGACTTCCAGATTGCTGATCCTGAACTCCAAGTGAGTGACTGGCGTGCACTGTGAAGGGATCTTGATGCACCTTCTGTAAGCTAGCTACGGGAGTAGGGGCGGTCTTTGACCTGCCAGCCTGGAAAGCAGCTCGAGGTCCTTTTGATTCGCTCCACCCGGTTTCAGCCGACTGTGAGGTCATGGCGGACGAGGAACGCATTCCCTGTTGGTGGTCCTGAGCTTCCTGATATCCAGACAAACTGCTCTTTCTTGGTGCACGTGTTGGAGTATCGATATGATCTGAATCTTGGTAGAGATGTTGGGCTTTGCCCAAAGATCGAAGCGATGATCTTTCGCGGAGAGATGCGTGAGTCAAACTCCCGAATTCGCGTTGCTGTTCCGCCGTTGAGAAAGTCTGATTGTGCATATCGCGCACCCGTTTCATCAAGGCAGAGTAGACTCGCTGGCTATCCACGCCTGGACCAGGTGGGTTTGTTTGCGTGGTAGAGCCGTCATAGCGTTGAAATAGCTGAGTCCCCAGGGCTTGTCTGCGAATCGATGGCGAGGGAGCGTGCGTGCCGCCTTCCTTGATAATGGAAAGACGTTGCCGCTCCCACTCTCTCCATTCTTCTTGTTGCTGACTGGTAAGTGTACTAGGGCCTGAGTGCACCCAGGTGGTCAACGACTTGTCATCCGAAACGTTGCGTTCTCGTTCACTCCTAAGGCTCTCGAGGCTTCCCTTATTTGAGTGGTGGAGGTTGGACGGGACGACCTGGAGGGAGGGTATCTTGGAAGGCACTCGATGAATCGAGCCCCATTCGATCTTTTCGGCGACCTCTTGATCCGATGCTGTGGAGTGTATGGACCCGACATCATCCATGACATGGGTTCTCTGAGAGTCGATGTGCTGGACTGGGATTGTGCACGAATCTTCAGATTTGGTCAGACTGAAGAAACTCTTCAGCTTTGTTTTCAAAGATCTGGAGACCTTTCTGGCTTTGTGCTTGAAGCCATCATCCTTGCCCGATGGTGTAGTAAGAAGCGTGAGGTTCGGGTTTGTTTCAGCCAAGTCATCGCCACAGCTGGCGCTTCGAAGCGATTTTCGCAACTTTGGCTCGGCTCTTCGATTCCGTGAACTGAAGATTGTCGAAGCTTTGGAAACAAGACGTGGGGTGCCTCGTTCACTGGCGTGGGACCTATCGCCCAGCACACTGGGGGCTTCGAGGGGGCTATGCATTTGGTCCATGCTGGCCCTATGTGTGTCTGATCTGGAGTGAGTGCTCCGGGTCCTTAAGAAACTTATGGACTTTGGGGTTCTCAGCGGCGGCAGTCCCGTCATGGGATCATTCTCCTTGCCGTTGGCCAGGATCTTGTGGCTAGAGTTACCCAGTGTTGACCTGGAAGGAGGCACTCTCCCATCAATGAAAGACACTGAGTCATCTTGACTCCTCCTGCTCTCGGGATCTTCTGAGGTGAACATGGATCTGGACCTTCTAATACGACGGTATGAAGACGGAGCAGAGGCGATATTATCTTCTGGCGTGTAGTAATCTTCGCTCGCAACAAGAGCATGGAGATAGTCGGCTGCAATACCGGTGACGGGAGCTGAAGGCGAAGTCTTGGGAGGTTGGCATGACTGATGTATAATCGAAAGCTCCTTGACGTTGTTGGCCAAACTATAACTGTGAACGCTGCTTGAATCTTGATCGTTGGGTTGTAGTTGCGCAGTGTCTTGGCCGATGTCCATGGAGTTTCGTTTGGTGTGGGAGTAAGCACCTTGACCAAGGCGTCTCTCCCCTTTAACAGAACATGGCCCCATAAACCGCACGCTCTGTCTACGGGTAAGATCTTGGCTGTTCTCCAGTCCGTGATGGGGAGTACTGCTCGCTTCAGGCTTAGTACCGCTCCGAGCTGCTTGTGTCCGACGTGGAGAGGTATCGGGTGTTGGTGGAAATAGTGACATGTCTGCCTTGGCACTCCGATCTTGAGCTCTAGTGAATGCCTGACAGGCCGCAACCTGGGCGTCTCGTTGAGCGACGGCTGGATCGAGGTGTTGGAGATGGACTCCGTGTGTTGCTGACGAAGTTGACTTGCGGCGTCTGAGATCCGGCTTGGACTTGACGCTCTGTCGACGTAGCATCGGACCTGACTGACGGGGCAGCAGCCCTTTTTTTTAGACGTATGAAAGGGTAAGGGGAAGTGTAATTATAAGAGCCTTCGATGATTGCGAATTGGCAAGCGATAGCCTCGTGATTGATCCGCCGTAAAGCTGTGCATCTAACCCTATTTCAGGCGAAATGAGGTCTTTGGATCGGCGACACACAAGAGCTTTGATGGAGCAACAAGGCACGGGAGTGAAATCCCAAAGAGATGAGGGAAAACCCAACGAGATCTTGTAAGGAAATCGCCATTGAAGCCCTTTTGTGTGCATTGATGATAAGAGCACTCGCCAGAAAAGAAGTCGGGAAGTCATGATGACCGAGGTCGGGACCGATTCTGGCGTTGAAGAGAATCATTGAATTTCGAGGAAGGCGCACCGCTGCGATTGCTATCACGCAACGGTCACTGATTAGAGCTTTCGGAAAGCGCGAATGGGTTTGTGCCTGCCTTGATCAATTAGAATTCTAGAAAGCACGAGCTTCCAAGTTGGAGATTCCGTTGAGATGAGCTACATCTAGGATGTCAGTGGAGTGCACGAAAATGCTCAAGATAGAATACCTACCAGGATATGTACCTCGGATCGCCTCAGGGGTTCAAGAGCCGAACCGAGAATAACACAGATACGCGAAAACACCATGGCTGGTACATATTGAACAATTGAATAAAAGGCAAATAACCTTTTGTTTCTCATGATGGATAGATAGTACCTGATTACGTACGAAAATGCATGCCATCCCAAACTCATCAGTGACCCATATTGTGCATACTGTACATGAAAACTCCCGGGGCTGTCCCACGCCCATCCGAAACCTATCCCAAAACCCAGAGCAGTGCCCGTCCCAACCTAATACCAAAGGGGGCATCTGAAAAGCCCAGTCATAGTCATTGCGCTAATGATGACACGCTATTAAAAAGTCTTGATCACTTTAGAGAGCGATCTCCTCGAGGAACTCCTTGAGCTCCTCATCAACCATGTTGTGGATCTTCTCCGAGAGCTTCTCAGCCTTGTCGGAGAGGGAAGAGACACCCTTGACGACCTTGCCGGAGATGACCTCGTAGTCGTGCTCAATAGCCTTCTCAAGCTCAGAGACGGACGAGATCTTGTCAGACTTGGCCTTGGGAGTGGCCTTGTAGCTGCCAGCATCGACGATGGCAGAGTAGTTGCTGCAGCCACCACCGTTCCAGGCGAGGAGGTTGGGGGTGTCACGGGGCATGTCGCTGAGGGCACCGACAGTGGCAATCTTGAGAAGGTTGGCCTTCATCTTCTCGGGGGAGATCTCAGCGAGAGAGTACTCAGAGTCGCTGGAAGGCTGAAGAGAAAGGTAGTAGGCGAGAAGGCCGCAAATGTGGGGAGAGGCCATGGAAGTGCCAGAGATGGTGTTGGTGGCATACTTGCTGCCGATCCAGGTGGAGAGAATGCTGAGACCGGGAGCGAAGATGTCAGTGCACTTGCCATAGTTGGAGAAGTAGGCACGGCTGTCATCAATGGCGCTGGCACCGACGGTGACGGCCTTGGCAGCAGCAGCAGGAGAGTAGTTGCAAGCATCGGCGTTATCGTTGCCAGCAGCGACGGCGAAGTGAATGCCGACGGAGACAGCGGCGTTAACAGTGTCATCGAGAGCCTGGGTCTTGCCACCACCAAGGGACATGTTGGCGACGGAGCCCTTGAAGCCCTTGCGCTTGCCATCCTTGGCAGCCTTGACCTGCTCGACATGGGACTTGGCAGCCCACTCAACACCGGCAACGACATCCGCCATGGTACCAGAGCCGTTAGAGCGGAGGACCTTGACGGCGTAGACGTTGGCCTTCTTGGCAACACCGTACTTCTTGCCAGCAATAGTGCCGGAGCAGTGGGTACCGTGACCGTTGCCATCGACGTCAGCATCGCCGTTAGGGATGGTCTTGCCCCACTTGGCACGGCCCTCGAAGTCAACGTGCTCGACGTTGGTGCCGGTGTCGATAACATAAGCATCGACACCCTCGCCACCCTCAGCGGCATAGAGGTACTTGTTGAAGGTAGCGAAGCTCAGAGTATCACGGTGCGAGATACGAGCCAAGCCCCAAGGAGCGGACTTCTCGATGTCGCTGTCGCACTTGCCCTCGGCATCAACATCTTCCGAGACGCTCATGGTGTGCACGACGCTATCACGCTCGATGTACTCGACCTGTTTGGGAAGCGTGTTAGCAAGGTTTCAGAGCTGCCCATAGTGGTGGCGTTGTATAACTTACATCGGGGTGCCTGCGAACAGCCTCAATGGTGTCCTCGTCGAAGTGACCCGAGTAGCCCATAAAGTCCTGGCCAATCTTGTATGTGTGCTTGAGTCCGCGGAAGACGTCGTCGACCATGGGGATCTGACTACGCTTCTTCAGATCCATACGGGACGAGTGGATCTTCTGGATCCATGTGTGGTGGTCCGAGACCTTGTCATCGGTGACGTGCTTCTTGAACTTGATGATGTAGGAGTTGGGAACGACCTCGGCGTTGGAGGACGAAAGAATGGGAGCGGCATCGCCATGGATCGACTCATGGCTGACTGCTGGGGCCGCCGCAGCACAGGCTGCTAGCGATAGAGCGAAAAGGCCTCTCATGTTGTGTTGTGATTACCGATACCAACGAAAGGAACGGCGCGAAGTCGGTTTGGCCTACGACCTCAAAGATGCAAACTGGATGTGAATGAAAAGAAGAATAAACCGACAACGGCGAGATTCCTCAGTCGTTGGCTGATGATGATGATGATGATGGAGAAGGGATGGGGGGGACAGGCGGATGAAGGGGAAAGAAGAAGGGAAGGCGAGCTCGGCGAGGAAGCACGGGAAGGACGTCCTGATAAAGAACAGGACGGATGCGTAAGCGTGCACGGCCTGGTGCTGGTGGGGGCTGTTGCCTCAGGGAACCTCCTGTCGACCCGCAGGCACCCCCAAGCCCTGGGGACGCCCATCCCTAACCCGAATGGGACTAGCCAAAGGCGGAGCGGCCAATGGTACGAGCCCGCGCTTGCTCCACAAGGGGCAACAGGCCTGCATCCGACCGATAAGAGCGGTCACGTCGCGGCTTATCAGTCAATCACTCAATCCCAAGTCCACAGCCCCGGTCAATCAGCTTGCCTTTCGTCGAGACTCGGGAACGACAACCAGCAAGAGATGCAAGGAGATTCAGACCTCCTGCATTGGTTTCGACACGTCAACAATCGAACGCTTCGAGAAGAGGACTAACCATGGCCAACACCGAAGCAAAAGTCGCCGCATTCCCGGTACCGGATGATGGATGGATGGCTCGATGGCAAGTGGTGGTTTGTAGGGTGTGTTGATTGCTTGTTGTGAATGACACCTCTACGGGCCTGGATGAGGTGACAACAAACGGAGCGGCAGTATCTCGATGATCCATCTTTACCATGAGCCATCCATCTGGCCATCCAACCTGCCACACGCCTGCGACGCTTCCCCGGCAAGGCTGCCACCCAGATCGTCAACCGCCAACCACACCTGTGGTCACGCCCTGTCGTATCGGTTTGAGAGGGTCGGGGGTCATCCCGGTGTTTGATTTGTCGAAGCTATATTGAGCTTCGGAGCTTCAGGACCTTGAAGTTGGAGGGCCCGAGGCTGTGAGTAACCGCAACCGTACCATGACGGGTGAGACACTGTTTCCACCTTGATAGGCATGCCTGTTGATACTGTGCATATGGTAGTGTACCTTGATCAGTGCAGGCTAGCGAGAGAGATGTCCTCTCAAGAGTCTCAACCTAACTGTCTCTCGCTCAGGGCGCCTCGCTTCATCAGTATCAGCTCGCCAAGCAGGTCACCGACTGATCCCAATGATTTGTCTTTTTGCAAGCGATCCGACACGTCCTTACGAATCCAATCCAGCTTGCCAGCATGCCAAGTGGAAGCCAGGGGCGGGGGATCTCCGCACCGGAACTGGAGTTCAAAGTGGTCATCTGGCATACGGCACGTGCCAGGTTCTAGGAGGCCCCTTGTCCCTCACACAATCAACACAGCATCCCCGGGCCCTTACCAGCCCTTCTGACTCAGTTGATGCTGAGCACCAGACCGGAGGTGACAGCGGTCATCTCTAACTGTGTTGCACCAGGATGGCGAGTTTGGCTCGGGTGGCTCACGCCTTTGATGGCTTTATCAATGCATCCAATTCAATATTGCAGCAAGGACGACGAAGACGACGACGACAAACCGAGTTCTTAGACAATGCCATCTTGTCAGACTTCCGCTGTGTTTGGAGTGGTCAGGCTCCACGGGCGGCTGCCACGGCCAATGGACCCTTGCGGCCTCGGAGAAGCTTAGCCCGCTGAAGCCGGAACCTTGATGGCTCTGGGGACTCGACAACGATTACATCATAGCGCTATCTGCCAGCAAATAACCCTCCGGGGCCTGGAATCACCGCTTTTCAGGTTGCATTTTGCGTGCTCCTCTGGTTCCCTCGAAAGCGGAAGCGGTGAGGTATGAGACGAGCGATTGGAGATATCAGCCCCGTAATCCAGGCACGTTGTCGCGTTAGTCCAGGAACGCGAATGGTGCGTTGGATGGGTGGACAATGAATGGCGCATTAACACGCAGGCACGACGAAGCAAGCAGCGTGTCGCGTAAGCGGAGCCTGGGGTCGACCCGGGTTCGTTATCAGTTTCGGCCGTTATCAGCTACCAATCAATATCCCGGAAGGGATGATGTAATGGTCATTCAGGCAACAGACTGCCTCGACTGCCTTTGGAAGAGGTGGATGTTGAGCCATTGTTGGGATGGTTTGCAAGTGTTTCAGAGAGCTGTTTCTTGTTAGAAATGGTTTCTAGAGTACGCTGTGAGTAAAAGTGAGTAAACACTCGGTTTGTCAATCTGTTTTCAGGCTCTTTGATGACTACGACAACTGTCAATGTTGACTTGAGACGCCGGAGCGTACACTGACTGTGGGAATCCTGCCCAGAAAGCGGTCAACTCTTTTTAGCTTTCGGGTGCGCTGGCGACTCACCATACCTAGGTATCAGGAAGCGGTCAATAACGACACTCACGTGCATGTTGTGGGAAAGCCTTGCCAATGAGATAAAGAGTTACTGGCAGCCCATTGTTTCAAAGTTAAATCGTCAAACGGGAAAGGCCAGAGTCTTGAAGGTCTACCTACATAGAGGTACTAGTCTACCTCTATGATCCGAGAGTGAAGACGCTCTGCAGACTGGACATAACGAGCCCCAAGCCAGCTCGTCATCCAAAATCGGCAACCACAGCAGTTGACGGTTAAAGGCTTCATAAGATGGGTGTTGCGAAATGACTAGGCATTGTAGGTGTGCGACGGTGTTTATTTGTTGAGGTTGTTGTGAACATCCCTTTGGTCTCAACTAAGGTTGGAACCTCTACCAACGCAACATGAGATATTGAGACGACCAACAACTTATACAGCATCTTTACGACTTTGAGGATCATAAATATATGTTTTATGAATCTGTTCACAGATAAATATTGGGAAACCACCTTGTCGAAATAAGCCTCGGCTTGTCCGCTTACCTATGCAACAGGATCTCAACTTTGTTCATCTTTTGCAACGATGATGCTACGAGATCGTCAGCCAGACCGCGGTATCGATATCTCGCCAAAAGGGGAAATATCAAGGTGTTTTAGTGCGAGTCAGTCCAACCTTATCGGCATCGTCGGATATTGAAGCCAGGTCCGCGTTCACCTACCACGAAGTGGAAATGCATGTCGACCATGAAGAGTCAACAAGAGTCAATTGCCAGAGGCTCAGACTTCACGATGCGTAACTGCTTCCCGTATCTTCAATAGCTTGACCTTTCATACTAAAGTCCACCACAATCAAGTTGGACCGGGACGAGAGGACGGAACTTTTACCCCGTATTGAGTCCACACAGCGCTATTAAATGAACAAGTTTGTTTAGTGTCTCGAGCCAAATTACTCATGTCCAAGTCCAGATTTGGCAAAGGTCAAAATCTCGCGAGAATGGCAGACCTGAAGACGGGCAATTTGTTGCGCAACGAAGTGAAGTTCCCCCGAAGTCCGTTTTAGGCAGGCACCGCCACAGGTGGGCTACCCCTCTCGCTTCCACTTCCAGCCTGAGCTCTCCTGCCGGCAGAAGGCTATCCACTATAATTATGCCACTGGGCCGCTGAACCGCACCAGGGGCAACAACACAGGGGCCCGCTGTCATTGGAAGGAGAAGCCGCAATGGAAACCGTCCACTTTTAGCTCGAGGCTGAACACGAGAGGAGCTTCAATCTTATTCGCACAACGACCCGCACCTTAGATAGGGACGAGTGGTAGGCATCACAGAAACAACACGCAGAAAAAAGTAACAGACCAACATCCTATCTTCTTGTGATACTATATCCCAACTAGCTTTTGCAACCCGTGTTTGTCCTTCATCTTTTTTCCCCCAAGTCGGCCACCCCGCCTTTGCCAGACAAGACGACCACACGACATTGCAGCCGTCCATCTTAACTTCTTGAAACTAAACAACACCCACGGAGGCTGGACCGACGACCCCTGGCTACAGTCGCGTGGCACGCAGTGGATGCTTCCTCAATTTGGATCCCGGCTACGTTAGGCATTGAGCTGAGGATGGTGCTGTGAGGGCTCTCCTCAGACCATTTTTCGAGATTGCTCCGTTGCCTTTCCATGAAGGCCGTCCTGGACATACCCCTAGACCCGCGCTGGGTGCTGGGGACTTCGCAACGTCGACTCGCTTTCGCACTTGATACATGATCATACAAACACACATTCGTCGCCGAACCACCATTCTACTATAGACCACACGATGCTCGCCGTGCGATCACGCCGCTACCGGTCGTCGACCTCGGCTTCGGCGGTCCAGACCTCGAAAGCGGCCGAAGTCCTCAAGAGCCTCCTCGACCGTCTTCTAGATACGACGAGAGCGCCGCGCGCCAACGGTTATCCCGACATAGACGAGCTGATAGACCATATAAGAAGGATACACCAACATATAGCAGCAGCGCGACCTCCCTCCCCACCACAAGACGACTTCCGCCATCTGCGCGGCTTCCAGACCCTTCTCGATGTCCTGCGATCGTTCTCCGGCTTCTATAACCCACAAAAGCGCACCGAAGCCGAGCGAGTTGGCTTGTTCGATTTGCTACATGTCATCCTGGCCACCATATCGGCTCTCTTCCGAGGACACCCCGGCAATAGACGTTATTTCCAGGACAGGGTGGAAGGCGGAGGTTGGGAGGCCTTGGAGCAGATAATTGCCAGCATTGGGGTTGGAGGAGGCGACTCGGACCTCTGGACAAACTGCCAGCTGTTTGGAAAGCTGCTTTCCTTTTCTCTCGATGATCAGCGCCTCGACGAGCTGTGCCGCTCTGTTGCCGAAGAAGAAAAGCCACTGGAACAGATGCCAACCGAGCCCGAATCGAATAAAGAGGATGAAGTTCAGGGACAAGAACAGGAGGTGGAACGACAACCCACAGATGCTGAGCGCTGGATTGTTATTCAGGAGCGGTTGAAAGCCATTATTGGACCGACAACTGTTGTTCAGAATCCAGAGATCATTCGGACGATTGTGGGATTTTGGGAGTCCATTCCAAGAACTGAGGGTGCTGCGGCCAGCCATGCCTCCATGATTGTGCTGACAGCTTTGTCATGCGTCGCCTCTGTCTCGTTCTTCAACTTAACGGCCATCCATGGAACTGGCATACTGTCCCGGCTTTTGCGCGTGCTCTTTTCCGAGAACCGCCTGCTTGCAGAGGCAGAGCAGGAAAATGCTGCAGGGCTTTGCAGAAAGCTGATATCGCTTGGAATTGACGAGCTTGCAGATGCCCAGTTCTTGCTCTCCCGCCAGGACGCTGTCATGTCTGAGTTTTGCGTGGACATGTCAGAAAAGCACAATGGCCCTCCATTTGTGCAGTTTGACCTCTCACTCCATGGCCATGCCTCTATCGAGCTACCTAGTCTCGGTAGGACATTCCCGCCACAATCAGCGCCTGGATATACTTTCACTGCTTGGGTCCGTGTTGACAGATTTGATCCCAAGTCTCATACAACGCTTTTTGGGGTCTTCGACTCTACCCAAACATGTTTCCTCTTGGCGTACCTAGAGAAAGATACAAAGAACTTCATCCTTCAAACGTCAGTAACGTCTTCAAGACCGAGTGTCAGGTTCAAGTCGGTTGTCTTCAAACCAAATCGGTGGTACCACATTGCCATCGTTCACCGGAAGCCCAAGGCTCTGACAACGAGCAAAGCGAGTCTTTTTGTAAACGGAGAGTTCGCTGAACAGATACGGTCATCGTACCCGAGCACACCTCCAATTTCCAACGCCAGTACCGACAGCTTCGCATCCTTCACGTCCAATGCCAACAAAACGAACCCCGTGCAAGCCTTCTTGGGCACTCCTCGGGACTTGGCAACTCAAGTCGGCCCGGGACTTGTACACTCAAAGTGGTCACTTGCTTCTGCCCACTTGTTCGAAGATGTCCTGAGTGATGATCTCCTAGCTGTACACTACCGACTGGGACCTCGTTACCAAGGTAACTTCCAGGATTGTCTTGGTAGCTTCCAGACTTACGAGGCCTCGGCTGCTTTGGGTTTGCGAAATGAAATATTCCATCCTGGCAAAGATGAGGTGTCGGACATCCTGAGAGCTATCAGGGACAAGGCTGGAACCATCGTCCCGGAGCACAAGGTGTTGCTGAGTATACTTCCACGAGCTGTGTTCCGAACCGATGGAAAGTTCATGGAATCAACGCTGTTTCGATCTCTTTCTCGGCATTCCGTCACCAACTTATTGCACTCAACCACGAAAAATGGGACTCCTGTCGCGATAAACGGAGCCGTGTCCTGCATTAATGATGCGTTGATAAGAGCCAATGGTTCTGGAGTTCTTACCGGCGACCCGATCCTTGCTACTCCCTACTACTTCGACGACAACCTTTGGCGCTTGGCCGGCTTCACACCCGTTGCTCTCAAGATTGTTGAGCGGACCACCACAGGCGATGACCTCGTGCGTGCCGTTGAGATAATGCTCCACTGCATCACTCATAGCTGGAGAAACAGCGAGGCAATGGAACGAGACAATGGCTATGCCATCCTGAGCATGTTGCTACGTGCCAAACTGGGATATGGCGTCTCTGCTTCTGACAATCCTTCATGGAGGCTCTCACTGAGCCCCGATGAGAAGACCAGGCTCACCTTTCAGTTGCTGAGCCTTGTGCTCAGTTTTGTTGGCTATAATCATGCTGACCCCATTGAGTCGTTTATCGTGAACCCTCTTGCCTATCGCATCCTTTTGATCGACCCCGACTTCTGGCGCAAATCTGCACCCATTATACAGGAGCTATACTACAAGCAGTTTGTTACGTTTGCGGTGAACAGCAAGCACCACCAATTCAATAGTCGTAGACTTCTACGCATGCGTACGTTGTGGCCTTCCATCCCTTTGAGAAATGATCTTGTGGAACTCACTACCCTCGATACAGGTATCATCAAGCGGCTATTAGACGCTTTGAAGACGGAAACCATCTCCGAAGACATTTTACCACACTTCCTGACCTCATTCGAGGCCTTGGTCAGGTGTAGTTATAGTGCCGAAGTTTATCGCTCTCTTGCTCTTTTCGTCACTTATACCTTCCATACTCCTGCAAACTCATTGCCGCGAACACCAAGAGCCCTTTCTTCAGCTAGTCGATCAGCCACCCCCGGCCCCGGCCCTTATACCGCCAAGCGACCTTCTCCCGAATATAGCGGGCCGTCTTCCAGCAATGGGTCGAGGATGCTCACACGAAAGCAGCTCGGCGTGAAGATGCTGGAGATGTACACCAGGATCCTCTGCGAAAAGAACAACTTGGTGGACATTAGCAGGTTTGCCAAGACGGTGACCAACAAGGTGATTAATATCAAGGGCTCAGAAAAGGAGTTCGTGCTGACGACGAGCCAGTGGCTACTCTACCTGCTCGCCGAAAACGATCCCGAAATCGTCGTCTATGGGTGCAAGATCCTCGCTCGTCTACTTGTCACCCAACCTACCAGTTACACAGCCAAGTTCGCCTCTAAGACGGGTGGTTTTTGGATCATGGCACATCGGTTAAAACACTGGTGGGACATTCCCACTCTCTGGGCCATCCTCTTCAGTATCCTCTTTGGATACGATGTCGCCCAGATCGACTTTGACAAGTCATTTGACTTCTTCAGCCTCTTGGAGATCTTTGGAGAAAGCAAAGTGGTATACCCAGATGTGCTCCCGGTTATGACTGCTATGTTGCAACATGGTCTTAGGGATATTCTTAGGTATCAGGATGATCCAGACTCGCCAGCAGCCGAACAAGGCGGGGCCATCACGTCTGGGGGCAATCTAGCTGCGGTTCATACAAGGCCTAGAGCTAGATCTATGGAGTTGGGCCAGGCCCTTGAATCCAGAAGTAAGTTTGATTCTGCCTTTCTTTACCGTCTATACTGACCATATTTTCCAGGAGCCCCCATGCCCGATAAAGAGAGGGTCACCAATCATGCGAGCATTTTGCAAACAGTTGTGCGTTTCATGGCAGACATGTATAGCCGCTCTGAGAGCTTCCGCGATTTTACGTTGGCATCAGACTATGTTCGGCTACTGCTGTCAGCTTTGTATCCCATCGTCGTCAGTACTGATCCAGTCTCCCCCGAAACTGAACTTGGATCTAAGGACTCTTCGCTCAATTTCGACGGAATTGATGTGATCATACGGCCAGTGGCTGGGTCATCATCAACAGCAACTCCGATCGTGCGGACGACCAATACCGCTGTGGCTGAGCAGCCAGCTCCTTCACCGGGGCAAAGTCGCGGTACACCTTTACGCAGGCCCTCGTCTTTTATCCTCGTTGCTCAAGACCAGCCCATGTCACCTCCTCCTTCCCGTCTCAACCACATCATGTCCCCGAAGAAGAAGGTTGCCACTCAGCAAGTAAGCAACGTGGTTCTGGAGGGCATCCTCGAACTCATTGTCAGCGTCTTCAACGACCAGATATTGTCGCGTAAGGACTTCACGGGATTCGGACTCTTCCTCAAGGTTCCGCCAGGCTTCCAGGAGCATCAGGCGTACTTCGAAACCTATATCTTACGCAATGCCATCACTCAGCTGAGAAACGCCGTTCAGCTGGACCAGAAGGCTCTTCTGGAACCTAGGGTTTTGCAGAATATGTCACGCCTCAACATGCACATGGCAGAGGCCATCTTTGAGGGCTGGTTCATCAACGGCGCTGAGACCATGCTTGACTTTACTGGAACACTGCTGGAGTACTTACAGCGGCCAGATGTCTCAAGCACGAAGAGTGTCCGACTTTGCAGTTCTGCGGTTAATACCATCAGAGCAACTTTCCTGAAGCTTGTTCTGTTGAAGCTATCCGACATGGATGACCCGCAGACAACTGACCAAGAAGCCACGTCGATTATGGAGAAACTCCTCTACTGGCAAGCTGTCCTTCTAAACTGCTTGACTCTCGATGACGACTTCATGAAGCTTCTCTGGTATCAGTTCTACAACAAGCTGGTTGACACCCGCGAGCCAATCCGCCTCATGGCAGCAATGCTGTGGCGGATAATGCTCGTTCAGAAGCCCGAGGAGTCATCGATGCTGTTCCGTCAGTTTATGAGCCCTGATCAACAGCCACTCGCTAGGGGTTTCAGAAGGCTCACCCAGCTGGATGATTTATCTTTCCTCGAGTGGGTGGACAGTCATCGTTCATCCCTCGATATCTTGTTCTTCGGTGGCATGTCCAAGACATGGGAGGACTATGTGCGTGCTGAGAATCAGCGCACAGCAGACACCGCTAGGTCGCGGATGAGGAATCGTAAGGACAAACTCAGACAATGGCATAGCGAAGCCATGGAGCGCGATAGCATCTTGCTTCGCCATGAGATGAGCAATAACGCCTGGATGAAGAGCATCTACTTTACTGAACATTTCAAACACCAGAGGCTCCAGCAGGACCAGCAGGATGATAACGCTTTCTTGGCTTCATCCTTTGCAAAGATGGAGCGCGAGCTGTACCGGCCTGGTGCTGTGTTTGCCAAGGAGCAGAAAATCAAATGGAAGCTTGATCGCACAGAGGGTCGGAATCGCATGCGTCTCCGCCTGCTGCCCGATTATGCTGCCCAGCAGCAACCGGATTATCAACCAAGGGGTAATGCTGGTAGCGGCGCTCCGGCTTCAAGCCTAGCTGCGGGTAACAGCTCATCGTCTGGTCGTAGAAGCCGCGCGCCTTCGTCCGTTGCCCAACCGCAGAGCAAGACCGGAGCTGAGCCCTCAAGTGACTCTAACCCAAACCTAGCGCCTAAGCTTGCGCCAGGCGATTCAGACAAACAAAGTGTCTCGCCGGAGGATGACTACGAGCTTGTGGATGACCCGAACGAACAAGAAGATGATGCCTTTGAAGACAAGAATCGGAAGGTCATGCGGCGACTGCAGCAAGGTGACACGGTGCAGAACGTCTACAACATCTCTCGCATCATCGGCTTGGATGCATCCGAGGGTATACTGATTATCGGCAAAGAAGCTTTGTACCTGATGGATAACCTCTTCCAGAGCCCCGATGGAGAGATCATCAATGTCTGGCACGCCCCTCCGGAAGACCGAGATCCTTTTTCGGTCATGATTTCCGGTCAGAGTAATGACCGTAGGCAAGGCCAGAACCGTACTGATCAGGAGTCGCGCAGCTGGAGGTGGCAGGATGTTCTTAGTGTTTCAAAACGTCGTTTCCTCTTCCGCGATGTGGCGATTGAGATTTTCTTCACCGATGGTAGGAGTTACCTGTTCACAGCTCTTAACTCTGCCATGAGAGACGAGATCTACAACCGGATGATGAACAAGACGCCTCATAGCAATGGGCCCAACTTGCTACCTACGCCCGAGGACGCCTGGCGCCTTGAAAGTCTCAAGTTCAGTGAAGAGGCGCCACAGACTTTGGGTGCCAAGTTTGGAAGCATCTTCAACTCTTCTGCTTGGAATCCTATGATGAGGAAGTGGCAGAAGGGTGAGATCTCGAACTTTCATTACCTGATGCTGGTCAACACTATGGCTGGCAGAACGTTCAATGATCTCACGCAATATCCCGTATTCCCCTGGGTGCTTGCAGATTACACCAGCGAGGAACTCGACCTCAATGATCCGGCTACGTTCAGAGATCTCTCGAAGCCCATGGGCGCCCAGACGAAGAGCCGTATGGACACCTTCATAGCCAAGTACCAAAGCTTGGCTGAGATGGATGAACAACCTTACCATTACGGTACCCACTACTCATCAGCCATGATCGTTTCGTCATACTTGATTCGTCTGCCGCCGTTCGTGCAGACATTCATCCTGATGCAGGGTGGTTCGTTCGACCACGCCGACAGGCTGTTCTACTCGATTGAAGGTGCTTGGGCATCCGCTTCCAGAGACAACGGTACCGACGTTCGTGAACTCACTCCCGAGTTCTTCTACCTTCCAGAGTTTTTGACCAACATTAACGGGTACAACTTTGGCACTCGTCAAGGTGACGGCGGCAAGGTTGATAATGTCATCCTGCCACCGTGGGCCAAGGGGGATCCCAAGATCTTCATCGCCAAGAACCGTGAAGCGCTCGAAAGTCCGTATGTCAGTCAGAGGTTGCACCAATGGATTGATCTTGTCTTCGGATACAAGCAGCGCGGAGATGCGGCTGTGGAAGCCTGCAATGTGTTCCACCCGTTATCGTACAAGGGCGGCAAAGACCTGGATAACATCTCTGATCCCCAGGAGCGTCTTATTGCCACGAACATCATCCATAACTTTGGTCAGACACCACACCAGGTGTTCACCAAACCCCATCCCGCTCGCGAGCACGCCAGGTGTCCCATCAAGAGGCTGGACACCTCCGTTCACGCTCTGACCAAGCAGCCGCATCCCCTTCTTGACAGCCACGAGCGCGTGTCTTCCCTAATCTACGCATCCAAGCTCGACCGCCTGCTCTGCGCCTCGCCCTTCCGTCTGAACCTGCCCCCACAATACGACAAGTTCCTCGAATGGGGCTACGCCGACGGCAGCGTGCGTTTCTTCTTCACCAACGACCGCAAGCCCGCCGGCCTCTTCGAGAACCTGCACATCGGGCAGATCTCCACCCTGACCTTCGCCGACTCCAAGACCCTCATCACCGCCGGCGAGGACTGCGTTGTGTCCGTGTACACAGTCCAGTCCAGCCCCGGCAAACCCGTCGAGCTGGTACCGCGCTCCTCGCTGTTCGGACACAAGACGCCCGTGACCACCATCGCCGTGTCCAAAGCCTTTAGCACGTTCGTCACCGTTTCTCAGGATGGCATATCCTTCCTCTGGGACCTCAACCGCCTCGAGTTCATCCGCAAACTGCCCCTGGCAAGACCGGTCGAGTGCGCGCGCATCCACGACGTGACGGGCGAGATCATGCTCTGCAGCGGACCGAATGTGCTGCTCTACACGCTCAATGGTGAGTTGATTCTCGACCAGAACGTGTGCTCCTCCGAAGGCGACAACACCAACAGTGACTACATCCACTCATGCGCCTTCTACGAGGGCACCAGCACCAGCACCGTCGGGGGCGGCGGGAACGAGTGGGTGGAGGAGAACCTGGTGTTTACCGGCCACAAGAGGGGGAGGGTGAATGTATGGCGGAAGACGGTTGACTACAAAAAGGCTGGACCAAACAGGTGGGTGTTGGAGCTGGTCAGGAGACTGGATCATGTCAATACCAAGAGCGAGACGGGACAGAATGTGGAGGCGGCGATTACGTGTATTACGCCGATGCCGAGTTGTGTTTATACGGGGGATGATGATGGGCGGGTGGTGAGTTTTTTTGCTTTTCTTTTTCTTTTTCTTTGATGACATACTCCTGATGATGTGAGGATGAAAGATGCTAACGAGAGGGTTGTTTATAGTACGAGTGGAACTTGATACAGCGGGAGCGATAGTGTGATGGTGCTGTATATATCAGGGTTTGGAAAAGAAGAGGCGAAGGCGAAGGTGCAAGTGGCAAGCTGTTAGAAGATATCTTCTGGGTGGTAGATGAGGAGGTGGAGTACGTAGCTCTGATGAAATGGAAAAGCACCTTGTTGAATGGAAAAGCATAGATAGGTATATGGAACAGCGATTTGCATTTGTTGATGGTGGCTTTTTTGTCATTCCATGGGAAAAGCAAGCAAGTTAGGAGGATATATAGAAGTGTCATCATGCCAGTGAATAGTTGGAAAAGTTCATTGTTGATTACGAGCATTGATAGCGTACGCTTTTGGATCATTCATCTGCCGGGAGAGTACCTATTGTATAGACCTCAAAAGCCTTTCTTGTTGTTACCTGCCTAGAAGAAGTGTCCCAAGTCTAACATCTCGACCTTAAATTCTATAGCCCGCAATGTATATACTCCTGTCACCCCGTTTCCCCGGCGTCAGCCACTTGGATATTGAAAGGTAGAGGGAAACCGGTCGAACTCGTTTCATCTGGTATGTATCATCATCCTGTATTCTGATATTTGCTCTAGACTCCCACCGTCTACGTCGTCTAAAAGTTTCTGTAGTCCTTTATGTCCACAACAACAACAGCGTACTGTCTCTCCGCTTGGTTGTCTTTTTCTCTCTCATCCAGGCTTCCAGCACCAGACCGAACCATTACCTAACAGCCATCCATGCCTCTGTGTCTCTATGCCTCCTCGGTATCATCATCAAAACCCGTAAGTTGCTTCCTAGGTCCGGTGGGAACTGCCACCCCCAAAAAAAGATTAGCCTCCCGTTCTTCTTTTTCCCCCGTTGTCCTCCATATTATCGAACCAACCCAAACGTTATGTAAGAGGTAACGTAGCMAAAAAAAAAAAAAAAAAAAACGTACTAGGATAAGTAACAGGAATCGGCGCCGGGTTGACATCCCCAAAGTACTTGCGCACAGGCGGCACCACCGTCAGGAAGACCGGGCCGAGCCCGGCGATGACGGCCGAGTAGAAGTAGGCCGGCTTCTCGCGGGCCGACCAGCGCATGTATCGGAAGGGCTGGGCCCAGAAGTGAGGGATTGTGCCGGACATTGTTTTGTTTTTGGGGTTTGTTTTGGGGTAGATATTCGTTTCTATGGTGACGAGCGGGTAGGGTGTTAGTGAACTGACTCGTGGACTCGTGGACTTGAGGGGGGGTGGTGGAGTTCGTGGTGGGTGTAAGTTGCGAGGACTTGATGGGTTGTTGGTGACGATGGAGACTGCGATTGCGATTTGCGGTTTGGAGGTTAATGCTGGAGCGTAGGCTGACATACCTCTAACTCTGACTGTGACTTATCAAACGAGGGAAACTTCTCGTCGCTATCGTCGTCGGCGTCGGCGGCGTCGGGCGTCGTTGAGAGCTTCGGCAGCTACTGCGATTTCGAGACTCGAGATGGAGGCAGGCCGGTCGCCGGGAGGTTCCATGAAGTTCAATTGCGGCGCAATCCACGACGGTCCACTTTGCTGACCGGGGTTGTCCCACGTTTGTCTTGGCGCTTTGTCCGCCCGCCCACGAAGCTCGAAGGAAGCTCGGGCCACAATCCAAGGTAAAGAGGTACCGAACAGGGGGTGGGTTGCTCTCAGCTTCGCAGCGCCAGTGGGACTTGTCCATGGTCAATCGGGAAGGTCTTGGCAAACGGCTACGTATGCTGGAAGCTACAGCGCTATCGATTGGGGAACATTGAACACAGCTACCCTCAACTTTCCTTGGGTGAACGACAGCTTTGAAACGGGGGAAGAGAATTACAAACTTTCAACCAAAATACCTTGCCAATTCCCATGTACTGAGTTCCTGGAGTCCCTCTTTTCTTCCCCGGATCCAACTACACCAAGGGACGAATCATGAGGACGCTATTATCCTTCCTGTTGCTTGCGCTAGCGAGCGTAGTGGCTGCCATCAGCACATCTGGCAACAGGTTGCTGGTTGTCCTGGACGATGTCGCAGACAAGGCCAACTACTCCAAGTTCTTCGCTGACCTAGAAGGTCAGTAAAGCAGCCCCAATGCTGTGTTAGAACGGCTAGGCGGATAGATCGGAACAGTTGTGCTAACCATGCCGCTCCCTTCCAGAACGAGAATTCAAGATCACATACGAAACACCAAAGAGCGAGTCCCTGAACCTCTTCAACCTGGGCGAGCGCACCTACGACCACGTCCTCTTCCTGCCCGTCCACACCAAGGGTCTCGGCCCCAACCTGACGCCCAAGACCCTCCACGACTTCGTCAACGCCCAGGGCAACATCCTGCTCGCCCTCAGCGCCAACACCACCACGCCCACCTCGCTCGTCTCCCTCCTCTCCGAGCTAGACATCACCTTCCCCACCGACCGCAACAGTCTGGTCGTTGACCACTTCAACTACGACATCACCAGCGCCAGCGACAAACACGATGTCCTGCTCCTGCCGGCCCCCAAGCCCGTCCGCGCTGGCATCAAGGACTTCTTCAGCG
>RANY01000048.1:0-70123 GCA_009805235.1 Neurospora pannonica FGSC 7221 | reverse complement strand
CCGGCGTTGCCAGAGGACCAGACGATGGTGTCGGCGTCGGCCGAGTAGGCGACCGTGCCGCTGTTCTTGGTGGTGTCGGTGCCGTCGTGGATGTTCCACGAGGCGCCGCCGTCCGAGGACACGGCCACCTGCTGCGAGCCGGAGCCGTTGCCGATGCGCACCACGTTGGCGGGCTTGTTGCCGGCGTAGTCGACGTCGGTGGAGCTGGCCCACTTGGGCGTCATCCAGGGCGTCTTGGGAGAGGTGCCGAGGTCAGCGCTGGTCTTGAAGGTGAAGCCACAGTCGTCACCGACGGCCGCGAGAAGCTCGGAGCCACCGGGGGCGGAGGCGAGACCGAGGACGGCCATTTCTTCGATGCCGACGGCCAAAGATGAAATGGAAACGTTGTGGACGGTGTCCCACTTGGTCAGGTCGTGGCCGCCGTAAACGGTAAGACCGGTGGCGTATAGCCAGTGGTCGCTGTCGAGGGGATTGATCTCGAGGGATTCAATCATCCAGCCGAGACGCTTGGAGTCCTGAGAGATGAAGCCGGACTCGATCCAGGGAGCGTTGGGGGTCTAGTAGCCAGTTGAGGTTAGTACGACGCCATAAGAGTGTGAGAAGAGGAGGTCTTACGGTCAATCCGTAGTACCACTTCTGGTTGGGATAGCCAGACCACTCCCAGATGGGAGACCAGGTGGCGCCGGAGTCGGTAGAGCGGAAGATCTGGGCATCGGGCCACCACGAGTTCAAGCTGGCCACCATAATGGTACCGGGCTTCTGCATGTCGACACCCAAGCCACCAAAGCCATAGGTGAGGTCGCTGCCAGAAACGGGAGTGATGTTCTTCCAGGTACCCTTGGTGATGTCGTAGCGGTAAACGCCGCCGGCAGTGCCATCGTAGGGACCGGTTCCGTCGCTGTAGGTAAGGTAAAGGGCCTTCTCGGTGGGCTGGAGCTTGCACTTGTGAGGGAAGTACGTGCCGGGCTGGCCAGCGACGGCGGACCAAGTGGCACCGGCGTCGTTGGAAACCCAGACGGAAGAGGTACTGTTAGTGGCGGAACCAACAAAGATGCGGGACGTGGCGCCGTTGGTGGTAGCGGAAGTCGAGTCGAAGGTAACAAAGGCAATGCCCTGCTTGTCGTTATTGAGGCCATTGGTATCGGATGGGTCTACGATGTAGTCGCCGACAGCCGTGAACGAAGACACCTTGGAGAAGGTGACACCACCGTCTGTGCTCTTATAGAGGCCGTTGCCGCTGCGAGCACCGAAGTAGATGATCTTGGAGTTCTTGGGATCAACAGCAAGTCTCTCGCCCATGCCGCGACCGGGCATGTTTCCTCCAACCTTGAAGGGAAGTTCAGTTGTGGACCATGTTGCACCCTTGTCGGAGCTACGGATGATGGCACCATTGTTGGGGTCCCATCTGGTGTTTTGTTAGCCCATGTCGAAGGGGGTGAAGAACCGTTTCAACACTTACGAGTTGGTGTACATGCCAGTGGCGGCATAGACCTTGTTGGGATCTTGAGGATCGAGAGCAACAGCATCGATACCCCAGTTGTTCCTGATGATCGTATGGTAAGCACACGGGTAAAGAGAGAGGGAGTTGAAGATATCTAGTTCTTACCACTTGGCGTCCGTTGTGATGGAGTCGGTAACGGCAGTCCAGGAGTCATCGGCATTCAGTCTGTAGAGACCACCAATGTCGGTACGAGCATAGGCAACGCCCTTTTCCGTTGGGTGAAAGACAAAGCCAGGCACGAAACCACCGCCACCGCCAATGTTGACGTTCTTCCAGGAAGCAGCAGCCCTCACAGGAGCTGCCGCGGCTGCTAGAAGCAGCTGGATGACCGAGAAGCTCTTCATGATAGGCTGACGAGAGTCGGCACAGCAGTTGGAGGGGTCGTTCAGCAGAGCCTCCCAGAACGGTCCAGACAGGAGGTCATAATGCAGTTAATATACCTATCGAGCAGGTGCCCCACCGTCCCAGTACCAGAGATCGAGACGGATCCCCCGGTCCGCCAAGGCCATGGCATCTCTACCCGTCTACTCGGAGAGTGCGTATGCCATGGTTCGACAGTGTTCGGAAGCGCTGCCATGGCTGTGAGTCGGTGTAATCGTTTCTTTCGAGGACGACTGGCGTGCCGGAACGTCATGCTCCAGGGTGGACGGAGATGAAGGAGAAGGAAGACGAGGAGGAGGCTCAAAAGAGAGAAAGTGACCGAGAATTCCACAAATCGGTTGGTATAGCGAAAGGGGTACAGTCCACACTGATGCCGGGCCCGAGTTACCGTCGTTGCTACTTTGGTATGCGGAAGCGTGGAGCATCAACCTCCGCGTTTCATTTTCCGGGCCATCGCGTGCTTGTCGACGGCAGGGGACAGGGACCAGGGGTGGCAATAGCCGACACCGTGGAGATCGTATTACATGTGGGCGACGAGAAAATGCAACTATTAAAGGGTTGCTCTTTATGCAATCTATTTTCGATCATCGGGTTGTTTCTGTGGAAGTCTGGTGATGTTTTTTGTTTTGGTTGAGTCGTTGCCAAGGAGGAGAAGTGGGGTGCACGGGTTACTGATCTCAGTGCTGTTAGCAGGAGACCTCGCACTGACTTATTGCAGTTCTTTGCAGGTCAGCTGGGACAAAAAAGTGTCAAGTATACTTAACCATCTTCATTAATAATTCTAACCATATTTGCCCTTGATTCAGCGTTTTATCTCCCAAATGTCAGGCCGTTTGTTAATAAGAGTTGAAGCAGGCAAGAATCTTCACCTTCCCCGCACTCTTCCATTGCTTCTCCCCGCACATGCACATGCATCGCTGCCATGTTCGGTCGGTGGGATGCACACCGTGTGGCAGCTGACGGGACCTTGGAGTTCCAGTTGGGAAACACCAAAGCATCCGTCGGAAGGACATCATGACCGCAACCATCCAACTCTCTTGCCGTCTCTGATCTTGTCAATTGGACACTCGAATGTCACCTCTTGAAAGGCTTCGAGAAGGACCATCAGCTTGTTACATTGGGGAGGATATAACTTGACCTCCTCTTTGGCATACTCTGTTGACTTCCTTGCACAATCAAGTCGTCCTCCCAAAATGGCATCAGTCTATCCAAGCTCAATCCCGGACTGGAACAACAACCAAGTCATTCATCGCAACACGCTGCCTCCCCGGAGCCACTTCTTTCTCTATCCAGACAGCGAGAAAGCATTGACTCGTGATGTCTCCTTGGCCAAAGCCCAGCTGCTCTCTGGCGAGTGGAAGTTCAACCTATCCAAGTCGCCTCTGGTAGGTCCAGTGGGATTTCAACAGTTCGATTCCTTCGCGGACCCGGACTGGAAACCCATTCAGGTCCCGGGCATGTGGCAGCTTCAGGGCTTCGGAAAAGGTCCGCATTATACCAACATCAACTACCCATTCCCGGTGAACACTCCACATGTCCCAATTGACGAGAACGAGTGCGGACGCTACGTGACATATTTCCAACTTGCCCCCGAGGACAAGGACCATCAACTACGCCTCCGCTTCGAAGGTGTCGACTCGGCTTTTACAGTTTGGTTGAATGGCAAGGATGTCGGCTACTCCCAAGGCTCGCGGAATCCATCCGAATTTGACATCACCCCATATGTGAATCTCGAAGGAGACAATATCCTTGCTGTCGAGGTCTACCAGAGATGTGACGGTACCTACATCGAGGACCAAGACCAATGGTGGCTCAGTGGAATTTTTCGCGATGTCTGGATACACAAGTTCCCTCAGAAGTCCCACTTCAAGGACGTCAAGGTCATGCCCACCCTTGATGACGAGTACAAGAATGCAAAACTATCTGTCGCTGTTGACCTCAGTAGCCCAGAAGAGTTTACTTTGAAGTTGCTTGATCCTGCTGGGGGCGAAGTCATTCAGGGAACAATATCTGGACAACAGTCCACTGTTAGCGAATTCAGCATTGAAAACCCCCTGAAGTGGACCGCCGAGACGCCGAACCTCTACACGTTGGTACTGAGCATGCCAGATTGTGCTCTGACCGAGAGAGTCGGATTCCGCCGCGTTGAGCTTCTTGATGGTGTCTTCTCCGTCAACGGAAATTCCATCAAGCTGAGAGGCGTCAACCGTCATGAACATCACCCCGATTTCGGGCGCGCCGTACCATACGAGTGGCTTAAGAGAGACTTGCTTCTCATGAAACAGCACAACATCAACGCCATCCGGACTTCCCACTACATCAATGACCCTCGGCTATATGAGTTAGCGGACGAGCTCGGCCTGTGGATCCTGGACGAAGCCGATCTAGAGTGCCATGGCATCTTTGTCGTCGGAGGGAATGGTAACAAGATGCTCTCTGACAACCCCGACTGGGAGGAGGCGTACCTTGACCGTGCACGCCAGATGGTCATGCGTGACTACAACCGTCCTTCCATCATTATCTGGTCACTCGGTAACGAGTCCGGCTATGGCAGCAACCATAGGGCCATGTACAACTACATCAAGAGCGTCGACACTAGTCGTCCTATTCACTACGAAGGTGACTGGAACGCCCAGTCGGTGGACATCTTCAGCAGAATGTATTCATCAGTTGACGACATGGAAGGTTACGCCAGGGAGCCAGACTGGGACAAACCTTTCGTCTTGTGCGAGTTTGCCCATGCCATGGGTAACGGCCCGGGTGGTCTCAAGGAGTACATTGAGCTTTTCTACAAATGGCCTAGACTAATGGGAGGCTTTGTATGGGAGTGGGCGAATCACGTATGTGCCCCGGATTTCATATCGTCCATTCTTTGCATTTGACTAACAGATCAACAGGGCCTGAGGACGAAGAATGCAGACGGAGAAGAGTACATGGCCTACGGCGGTGATTTTGGGGATGAGCCCAATGACTCCAACTTCGTCTTGGACGGCCTCTGCTTCTCCAACCACACACCCACACCCGGACTGTTGGAGTACAAGAAGGCCATCGAGCCTGTTCAGACACTAAACCTTGAAAACGGCAATCAGGTGCGAATCATCAACAGATACGACTTTGTCACTCTTGACCACCTCAAGTGCCTCTATTACTACTCGGATGACGAGCCCGACTGGATTGAGAAACGGGAGGTTAAGATCCCCAAAGGTATTGCCGCCAATGATCACCAACTTCCAAACCAAACCACTGACACAAACCACAGGAGTCAAGCCGCACGAACAAGGACTCATCACAATCGAAGGCCTGCTCGACGCCGAAGCGCTCAAAGCCGCCGGCCGCCACGACTGCCACCTAACGCTCGAGTTCTCCCTCGCCTCTGCAACCGCCTGGGCAGAAGCCGGCCACATCGTCGCCACCGGCCAAGTCCTTCTCACACCCCCCAACAACCCGTTCCAAAACCTTGCCCCCGCCACCAACGCCCACTTCGACCTCCTCTCACCCACCCTCCTTTCCATCACCGTCTCCGGCTCCAACTCCAGCACCTATGAATTCGACCTCTCCATCGGCGCCTTAACAAGCTGGAAACGCTCCCCTTCCTCCGCCAACATCCTCACCACCCCCCTATCCCTCTGCCTCTACCGCCCGCAAACCGACAACGATCACGGCTGCGACTTTGGTCGTAACTGGGCCTCTTCGCGGCTGACCATGGCCAAACACCACCTCCTCTCCACATCCTGGGACAACCCCTCCTCGCCCGCCTCCTCCGGCTCCGGCTCCGGCTCCGGTCCGCCCACCGTGACCATCMARGGCCGCTTCGCGCCCCCCGTGCTCAACTGGGCGCTCGAGACCACGACCGTCTACTCCTTCCTCGAAGACGGCAAGATCCATGTCAAGCTGCACGGCAAACCCGTAGGTAACTGGCTGCCGCGCGCCTGGGCGCGCTTAGGTCTCGAGGTAGGGTTGAGGGACGTGCACAGCGCGGCGTGGCAGGGTCGCGGGCCGGGGGAGTCGTACCGCGACAAGAAGGAGTCGCAGCTTATTGGGTCTTGGACAAGTACCATTGACGAGCTGTGGACGGAGTATGAGTTCCCGCAGGAGGGGGGGAATAGGACGGATGTGCGGTCGGTGGAGTTTTTCTCCGAAAGGTGGGAGATGGTGTTGGGAGCGAGGTATGTCAAGCCCGAAGGAGGGGAGAATACGAGCTTTCAGGCGTCGAGGTATACGGTGATGGATGTGGAGGCGGCGAAACACCCGTTTGAGTTGCACAGGAAGAGGAGGGAGGATACGATTGTTCATTTGGATTGGATGCATCATGGCTTGGGCACGGGGAGTTGTGGGCCGGAGACGAGGCCGGAGTATACGCTGTGGGCGGATAGGGAGTATGAGGTTGAGATGGTGTTGTATTGAGTCTTCTAGGCCCCAAAACATCCGTCTATCAATGAACTTTGAGGATAAGAAAGAGCCCTAGGAAACACAGACTGATCAGCAGCATACATGCCACTCGACGGTGATCGTTTCCGGTACAACAGCGAACCAGTGACTACCCTTCGCATGATGTCCTATATCAGCCGCACCTCCATCTCCCTTGTCAAGCTGGCCAGTTGTGGCCAATCACCTCTGGTCACTTCGACTGAGCAACTGTCAAATCTTTCGTAAAATGCACAAGGCTGTCCATTCGACAACTTTGTCACCGGCCGGAGTAAGATCCCCAGGAAACTTGGTTGTCGAGCAGGCTGGTAGTAGCATCCCAAGATCGGAAAAAGAAATTTGGGATTATTCGCTTGGCCAGTAGCCTCTTCTTCGAATAGCCATTGGGGAGACTCAAGAAGACTCGTTTCAGGTTTGAAAGGCGATGTAAGCATCCATCCTTCTTTACCAGAAGCGTCCGGGTTAGCCGGATGGTTCTCTTGCCATATCATCTGCACATCCATAACCAAACCCCTGATATTGAGGCTCAGTGGTATCTTTCCGTTGCGTGAGAGATCGAGGATCCTTGCGTTGTCATCCTCCCAGTCCAGTAACAAGTCACCACTGTACTGTACGCCAATTCTCATGCAACTGTCAAAAAAAGTTGATTTTGGGCTCGGACTTTCTGGTTCTCCAACCGGCCGTTGTCCAGCTGCCAAACATTTTTCCTTCGGGCCCGTTCTAGGGTGGTTGGAGCCAAGTCATGAGATTCCCAAAAGTGTTTCCAAGGAAAGACTGTAAGCCAGGCTGCAAGTGAGGTTCTCGTAAACGTTCGGAGCCTTCACCGACCTACTGACACAGTTTGCGCCTTCAAACCATGTGCGGAAAGAGCATATCCTACTTCCGAGCAAAGTGGGAAATCTGTCTCTTAATCCGCTCGGTTTTTCTTGGTTCAATAGCCGAATAGACAGAATAGGTAGCCCACAAAAGAACTTGAACACCGAGAGTCACCCACTGCGAGCGCGTACATCTCCATCACACCACTGAGGGCGTTCAAGGCATCAGAGTCGTAACCAAGTTTTCTCGGTCCGTATTCACCGATCCTTTTCCAGGCCATCAAAGGATTCTTCCAATCGCTGGTTCGCGGAAACACCATCCCCAAGTCGAATTTCTCAAAGGAAAGTGGACGAATCTCATCAAAATTTTCTCCTGGTCCAGGAATGGGAAGGGACAGCACTTCATCGCCTAGTGCATCTCCTGGCACTGAAAGTAGACCATAAGATCCGTGAAGACAAGCCTACGCCTAGACAAAAGCCCTTCCTGGTATGTCCAGCCTCGGGTATTCCATTTAGACTTGACAATGCCAACATTTGGCGCATTGTACAGGACTAGAGAAATCTCGTCGCTGATTTGCACTCCCACCTGCGCGATACGAGATCGCGAACTCACGCCTGGAAGTCCGTATTCCGGCCCATCACCAGCCGCGGCAATGATTGTTAGGATCGAATTTGAATATATCCTTCCCATGTTCAGGATCTGTATGTGCTTGGCGGCCCCGTCTTCTTGTGGGATACAGTACCTATCCACCCAAAGGTATCGGTATCCCAGTTGGTTCACGACCCGTAGCGCGTCACTGATGGTCAGGGGTATCTGAGCAGGGAGAGCCAGACGGCTCTCACCATCGCAGTTGATCAGTTGAACAACTGGCCCGTCGGTTGCCCCAGCTGTGCCCCAGAGGTAGCTGAGTGTTACATAGTTTTCTTCTCGATTGGCAGCATTCTCCTTTGTGTGGGAGAGGTATGATATAACCTGTGGTGCAGTCAATAACCAGAAGCCCTGGTGTACAGCCTGCGTCCACTTCTTCGCAATGTGAATGTGTCGACCGGCAGAACGTTAGCCATTCCCCGATAAGATTAAAGTCGACCCTGTTAGGATCAAGTTTCCTTCCTACAAGACCACCGCCGGCACGTTTGTTTCGTATTAGGGTTTTGCTGCTACTGTCGACCACACGCAAAATAGGCTGCGGCGTGGGCTGATCTTCGAGTCGTCCGTAAGGTACTTCCTCTTTGATTGCCCACATTTGCAAAGCCACAACGTCTTGTACACTATGGGGCGTGTCGCGACTTTTTGTCGCTCGGCGCCTGTAGCGTAAAGCCATCTAGTGAAAGGCGCGGCTTTATTATGCAGTACGGGGATTGCGGGTCTTGTTTTGCTGGAATCAGATTCAAGCGAACCTGGCACTGATACAGAAAATCACAGAACGAACAAGCTGATGCCTGGGTATCCAACTTGCCCAGTAAGCCTATGAGGTCATAACCGACCGGCGGCCCTGTTCGTAGTAACAGTAGTCGTGCGTGGTCTTCGATCTTATGCTCACAGCACGTCGGCTGATGGGAGTCAATTATGAGGTTCCCGTCCTTCCACTCGTGTGCTGAGCACTCATGACCCCCAAATAGTGAATTGAAGTCCACTTTTCTGCAAGTCATGCATAAATTTGGGTTTCCGTTGTCGAAGTCCACGGTAGCGCCGTCCTTGTCGTATGAATAATTTCCGAAACAACAACCCAGCAGATCCTTGAGTAGACGTGAGCGTGCCATAGCTAAGTAAGCTGTACGAGGCGCAAAGTTCCGCCAAAAGGTATAAGCACAGGACACTCAGAAGAACTGAAGCGAAGAGGCAGTATCAGCAAGGATGCGGGATGCGCAAATGAGGGATTCGACTGACGTTGCGTTGATCGTTGTGAAAATCCGGATGACCGCAGTGCAATGTCGATGCCTCGAACAGAAGGCGGCAAGGACGGCAAGGCAAAAGAATCCGTAAGCGTCGTCGTCGTAAACACTCGTCGATAATCGGCGGCGATTTGGATCTGAGGCGAGACCTGATTAGGAGTCGAGCTTGAGGTTGTTTCTGAGCACGTGTGCCGAATCGTTCCATGAGCCGATGGACTCGCAGAGATTCCCAGAGCCTCGCAGTTTGATCTATCTGTCAGCTCATGGAGCAGAGAGTGGCGGCCTCCATTCACGGGCTTGTACTACCGGCCGTCCTGCCAACGTGGCTTCATGCACAAGAGGCCCTGTGGGGGTAGGCATCCGAAGGCAATTGGTTCGAAACCAGCGAGGCAGCCCAATTAGTTCATGTTCTTGAGAAGCAAATGGGAATAAAATACCTAGCGATTGGTTTCCATCCAGGATATCATCATGTCTCTATCCCATTTGTACCACAACAGGAGGATCGGGTATCGCTAGCCCAATCACCGCCGATCATCAGCGTGGAGGTCGAGTGTCTCCAACTGGAAGGCTCCATGCTTTCCGCAAAGGGCCCATCTTTGCTCATCATCGTTGTGCTTCATGGCCGTTGAAGAAATGCACTAGGTAATCCGCAGCGATCGAGGTTCACCCAGGTTGAGGTTGATGTTTCGTTAACACAGGGGGGCAGGAGGGCGAGGAAGAATAATACCAGCCAAACAACCATAGCCACGGTGATAGAGCAGGGATAAAACCGAGCTAAGAAAGGCAAGCCAACCAAGTGATGGTCGAGTTGATTGATGGGAAGTCAACGTTGAAGAATGAAAGATGGAAGATCCACAGCAGACAGGAATAAATGCAGGTAGTCAGAGCAGCGGTGGGCCGCGACTGCCACAAGACCCTTAGAAGTTGGAGCAGCTGTGATATTCGGAAGGTGCTCTCCGCCCAAAGTTTCCAACATCTGCAGAGTATTTTCATTCCCTCACCCCCCTTCCCCATCCATACCGCCATCCTGCATCTCAAACCTCCGGCCTCCCCCTCACCTTCCCCAACGCAAAAACGTCATCTCTCACCTCACTCGTCACATACTTCTCCCTCTCATCCCTCTCCTCCCCCCAATCCTCTCACCAACCCTCCCACCAATCTTCCTCGCCAACCCAAAAAAAAAAAAAAAAAAAAAAAAAAAAAAAAAAAAAAAAAAAAAAAAAAAAAAAAAAAAAAAAAAAAAAAAAAAAAAAAAAAAAAAAAAAAAAAAAAAAAAAAAAAAAAAAAAAAAAAAACCAAACCGGTACCATCCTCCCCTCCCTAACCTCAACCATAACATTAAACGGAGTAATATCATTATGCGCCACCCCTATCTCCTCATGCAAGTACCGCAATACTACATCCTCCAAAGCTTGCATGAACTTCTCCTTGTCCTTGTTGTCTCCCTCCAAACTGCCGATGCCAAGCTGGACGTACTGACACAGATTCCACTCATACCTCCTCAACACCAACCCAGTCATCCGATGCGAACGATTGATTCGGACGCCGAGGTACTCAACAATATTCTCATACCCCAATAGTCCGCCTTCACTCCGCGAGCGCGATATATAACCTCCAAAAACCCTCGCCTCTTCCAAAAACCCTTCTCGAAAGCTCAGCTAGAGCTTGAGCTTGAGCACCCCGGCCCCGGCTTCTATAGAGGTAGTCTTCACAGCGCCCCCAGATTGCGTCTAACATAAACAGCTCCTAGTGGTAAGTACTTTGCACTTGGTGCGATGGTAAACTCTGACAGTCTAGGTACGATCGGATAGACATGCTCATCCGGCACCGGCTCCAATGAAGCAGTGATCTGTGCAAAAGTAAGGTCCAACAACTTGAAGGGGGCGTGGCTGAAGAAGAGCTGATCAGACTCGTTGACGGCAGCGAAGGCGGTCCAGACGAGCTCCTCGTTGAAGTACTTGCATCCTGGTACGAGAGATTCGCGGAGGAAGCAGAGATCGGTCCATGCTTTGACGAGGGGTGTTCCGGGAGCAGGAACTGGCCTGGGGGCAGGAGGGGGATGGAGGAGGTGCGGGAGGCGCGGCGCTGGATGACGAGATTGCAGTGTTCGATATAGTCATGTTACTGCTTTTGAGATGTTCGAGTTCACAGGAAGTTAGGGGTAGGCCAGAGCCATGCGGGGAGAGAAGGAATGGCTCACGAGATGGCAGTGAGCAGCAGGAAGCGTCGACTTTGGTAAGAGACACAGATGAAGTTTGCTTCGAGCTTCGAATAAAGTTACCGCGTACAGCTGCAAGGTATACACTTCACTCGGCTCGCACTGGGTCGGACATCGGAGCCTTGCATAAAGATATGTGGCAAGTATTTGGCTTGTGGTTAAACGACCGGCTTTATGTTGGATCAGAAAGGAAGCAGATGAAACGCTAGAAAGAGAAGGGAGAGCCGTTGCTTAATTCATGATTCAGTGATCTCAAAAAAAAAAAAAAAAAAAAAAAAAAAAAAAAAAAAAAAAAAAAAAAACAACAACAAAGCTAACAACAAATGGGTATAATAATTCCTCTCCTTCTTCCTTCATTTTCTTTCCCTCTTTCTTCGCAACCTCCTCTCATCGAGGGCCATCGTCTCTAGCGAGACCCAAGCTTATGAACCCACCTCCTAAACATCATCCTCATCCCAGGCTTCTTCTCCTTCTCCCCCTTCAAACCCTTATCTGCCGCAAAGGTGGTGTCCACCACCAGCTTTGGCACTTCACGTGTCTTGTTTCCTTCTTCCACCCCTTTCTCCACCGCCGGCCTCATATCCATCGAAGGCCTAATCTCCTGAATAGGCGCACAATACGTCGTCGCCATCGAATCGTCCCTCTGATGCCCAAAATAGTTGTGCTGAGAGTGCAGTAACCCTCCGCCCACCAGTGGATCCACCGACCTGTTCCTCAACGGACACATTCCTTGCAATCCGTTCCGCACTTTTTCGCTGATAGGGCTACCCAGATCCTGATCGCTTTGCGCTTCCGATAGTAAGCGGTGTCGCATAAAGTTGGCGCCGGTGCTGGTTGCGCGGCGCGGGCCGGGTAGGCGGACGTTGCTCGCAGAAGGGGCGGGTGAGGTGCACTGCTCGTTGATGGCCTTGTCGATGGGTTGGGCGGGCATCGAGTGACGTTTTGGTTTGGCCGATTGCGCTGGTGTTGCTGGCTGTTGTAGTTGTGGTGTTTCCGAGTCGGACGGTTGTCGACTTATTGGCGGGGTGCTGCCCTTTGAGGAGCACAAGGAGTCGGATGCCATCGGTCGGGACCAGGTATGTCTGCGGCGGGTCTTTTCGTTGCCAGTCGTTGGTGTTGTTGGTGACTTTTCGTCCGAGCAGGTACTGGTGTGGTGGCTGTGAGTGCTGGGAACGTAATTTGGTGACCATCCTGATCGCAGGACTACCCATAAGGCCGTGATCGAGATGAGAGACTTGGTGGCTTCGTCGATAATGCGCACGGTTCGCTCAGGCTCAGGCTCGGGTTGGGTGATGCCAATCCCGGAGTCAGCTTCGCTATCTTCCGGTGATGAGTTTAGTGGACTCGACGGGCAAGACGATGAGCCACTCCGGCTGAGAGCATTGACTGAAACTGCGCGACCAAGTGGCCTTGGTGGGAAGCGACCATAGGATGAGGAGACAGTGGTGTAAGTGTCCTGGACATTGAGTGTACAGTGAGTTAGGGTTGCCATGACTGGATGGCGTCGTGACAAGGGGTTGATGATGCTGAAGGTGAAGCGAGGATATTCTGGCGGCGGCGCAAGTGTATCCGCTGGTGATGTAGGTGGTGTTTTGCCAGCGCTTCGGCGAGCCCAGCGGGCTGTTGTTACATGACCGCACTCATCGACATGGACAAAGTCGTAGCACCCGTTAGGCAACGCTTTGGCGGTCCAGATCGATCCATCTCCCAACACAATCTCCGTTTCCTCCGAATGCTTGACCGGGCTATACACAGCAAGGAGCTTGCTCTTCTCAAAGGTCTCGTCGCTGTCACCGGTTTCCGAACCCTCCCGCTCCAACTCCTCGTCATCCCGCTTCATCAACACTAGGTCGTCATACCCAAGCTGGCGCTTGACTCCGAATATCCCGGGAAACCGCTTTGCCAGTCGGGGAGTTATCACAAGGCCGGCGATCCGCGAAGATGGGAAGACTTCGAGCATAGGGCGCACATGGCCATCGGGAGAAACTGCCTTGAGTTGCAGGAGCAGTCTAGGGAGGACCGTCTGCATCACCTTGAGATTCCCAAGCTTCTTTGGGGTGGGATAGCCAAGGTAGTAGGTGGTGCTCTTGCGGGAGGTTGTCCGACGGCGATGGGGACGGCGACCTGAGTCGGAGTGACCGTCGACCGAGACGGCCGTCTCGCTGATTTCGGAATCGGAGAAGACATGGTGGTCGTCATGTTGCATCGCAGGCGTCTGAGGTTCCACCACATCGGGTTCCAGGAAGCGGACTAATGGCTCGGGGGTGCGGTTTCGAGGGATGTACTCTGATGCTGGCCGTTGTCGCAAAACGGGCTTCTTTGGTAGGTCGGTAGTCGTGGTCACGCGGTTCTTTGGTGGTGAGAGAGCCGAGAATAGGAGAGGAGGTCGTAGCTTATGCGAAGACTGGGGAGACGAGGGTCTGTTGGAGTATTCATGGCCGTGCATGCTGGCGCCTGAGTGAAGAAACATAGTGATGAAGTAACCCTAGGGCCCCGGAGGCCCTTTCCGTTTGGGGTCGACAGGACGTGTATGGTAAGGAAGGAAGTTGTTAAGTGAGATCGTAGTAGGAAAGTGCGTAGGGGTATGGATGATATGGAACTGCCGTATGAGGAAGGATCGAATAAGTCGTCGTCGAGTCTCAACGGAACCAGCCGCGATGTTAGAGGTTGGTGCGCAGTTGACCGTCTTATATGAAGTCTTGGTATTCGGAACCCGGAAGCCGATTGTGAGGCAATTCCCAACTATATCCCCCTGCTCTCAAAGCACTGCCACATGCGCAGATCCCGAAACACGGAAATTGAAGAAACTCAAAGGTCGACAGTGGACTCTCTCTCTGGCGCAATCCGACAAAGGCGATACCATTCCCCTTCTCAACTGAACAATGGAGAGCTCTGACTGATATGCTTCGGTTCACATCCAGGTTGTATACAAAGTCGCAGGTCGGAATGCTGTTGCCTGATAAACAGTTGATATATGTAAAGGTCTACCAAGGCGGTCCGGCGGCGTCGTATCGGAGAAAAGAGAAAAGTCGCGAGAGAAGGAACGGAAAGAAGCAAGAACACGATTCCAGATCAACAGGAGATGCACCTGGGAGAAACCAAGGGGCGTGGAGACAGCACGGAAGAGAAAGACAAGGAAGGCCCTGACGATTTATTGAATTAATTGGCCGTTCCGGATGGATAAGGTGAGGAACTGGAGAAAAACAGACCCTGAGCTGCCGGAGCCTCTGGAGTTCTTGAGGAGCCCGGGAATTGTGGTGTGTGGTTGTCAAGAGAGAAACCAAACAAGTCAAGGGGGGCCGGGGCAGACCCGGGAGTGGCAGGGGAGAGCCTCACCCTTTGACGGGGTTCAAGCTGTGGCCGAGCTGC
This sequence comes from Neurospora pannonica FGSC 7221, assembly GCA_009805235.1. Taxonomy (NCBI): domain Eukaryota; kingdom Fungi; phylum Ascomycota; class Sordariomycetes; order Sordariales; family Sordariaceae; genus Neurospora; species Neurospora pannonica. The sequence continues at coordinate 55,521 of RANY01000048.1, read as the reverse complement.
GAAGAGCTCTGAAAGGTCTGAAAGCTGTCGACGGCGTTCCTGTGCCAATGGCGGGTCACCACACCCACGACACACCCAAAGAACGACGGCGGAAGCGATCCTGGTAAGCAAGTGGACAGGCCAAGCCCTGACCTAGCCTAGCCGAATCTCACGGTGGACGCCGGCAACGGTGAATCGCTGAAATCGGCCGCCGATGGTTGATTTCAGCAAAACCGTCGGACTCGTCGTCGGCGGCGGTACGTAACTCGATCGGTGGATGATGTCTCCAGCACTCTCCACTGGCCAGGCGATGATGGATTCCAGCGAGTCCCACTGCATGCCGAGAGTGGATCGGCCGGACAAACCTTCGAATGAAGAACCTCGCAGCGGATTCTCGAATTGTGACCGGGGTCGTTGATTTGTCGGTTGGTTGATGGTGATGTTTTGAGTTGGAGGTTTAGTCAGACGGGGAGTTATCGCTGGGCTGAAGCCGAGTGCAGAGCTTGTTGAATTTGGTGAAGCTTGCTTGGATTTGTTTGGGACCCCGAAGCGAGGAGAGCGACAGAGTGTGTGTGTGCCACGAGGTCGGATCGGGTCGCGATGAGTGGTCCTGGCGTTTTTATGTTGGCTTCAAAATCCAATGTCATAGATGACATATATATGATTGAAGAGCCAGCAACTGGAAACTGAGGAGCTAATCTCGTGGCGATGTCAGGCCGCTAATTGCGCCGCAAGACAACATTGCCGACCATTCCGACTTGGCTGTCAGGAGAACATTTCCCCAAAGCATCGGTGACGACAGGACAAGAAGTCGAAATGACTTGGAAAAGATAAGATAGTGAGTGAAGACACTCAACAAAAGAAAAGCTGGCCATCTGTTTCCCCGCATAACAGCCAAGAGGCGCGTCAAGCAGCCGTGACAGTGTGCATCTTGGCCTGTCTTGGGACGTGGCCGCTGACTGGAGCATTCAAGCGATATGTTCCCCAAAACAGCCCAGTTGTTATCCGTCTCAATTGCTGGACATTCCACAGATCGCAATGTCACAGGTCGTGATGGTGGAAGGTCAGATCAGTCACACAGAAACCAATTGAAGAGTTGAGGACGCCAAAGTCCCCGGCAGTGCCATGCGGAGTTAATTGTTAAGGTCCGTGTAAGTTACACTTTACAGACATTACAGCGCTTACGTACACGTACTGCAACAACACTGCAATGCGCCAATGCCAAGCACGTGTACGTCACTCGCCTAGGCTGCAGCTGTGACCACTGTAACTGTATGTAACAATGTCATGTGCCCATTTGGTCCGTGCCCACTGCTGCGTCTCCCGCCTGCCTTCCACTTCGCTAGGTTGTCAGGCTGCTGAGACGACCGACTACGGGGCTCGAATCACACTGGTGTCGCTGGCGACAACATTCGACGACCACTCCTTGCGATTAGACCAACCACACACGCCAGCCCAACCACATCTCCCTCATCGCGACCGCATCAACGACGCCCCTCTTTCGTATGATTAACGACGAATCTGAATAATTGAGAATCACGATACCCGCCGATAAACGAGCAACACCAAACGAAACCCCGATTACGACCAGCCCGACGACAGCACACACCAACACCAGCCCCGAAACCCAACCTCCACATCCCGAGAGCGACACAAATTCAAGATGGCCAACATTCTCGACAGCGAAGCCGGCACGGAGCTCTTCAAGCACTATGAGACAGAATACCAGCTGGTCCAGGCCGACCTGGTCCAGAAGCTCGACCAGATCTCGGAGCTGACGGGCGAGCCCAGGAAAGCCGCCCTCAGCACGGCCGAKCGCGCCCTAGAGGAGGCCGGCGAGCTGCTGGACCAGATGAACATGGAGAAGCAGAACGTGCCCAGCTCGTCGCGGACCGCCATCAACAAGCGACTGCGCGACTACAGGAGCGACGTGGACAAGTACCGCCGCAAGCTGCAGACGCTGGCCACGGACCGGAGCGCCCTGTTCGGTGGCAGATATACCGACAACCCGGGCTCGTCGAGTGGTGATAGGCATTTTGAGCAGAGGCAGCAGTTGCTATCTGGTGGGTAGTGGACAGAAAGGACCTTATACCTAGGTGGCAAGGAGGAACGGAATGAGCTGACCATTTCCCCGAAACGTAAAAGGCACCGACCGGCTCGACCGGAGCACACAACGCCTCAAGGCCAGCCAGGCGCTGGCCGCCGAGACAGAGGCTATCGGCGCCAGCACCCTGGCYGACCTGCACCGCCAACGCGAAGTCATCGAGCACACCACCACGATACTATACGAGAGTGAAGGCTATGTGGACCGAAGTGTCAAGACACTAAAGGGCATGGCACGCAGGTACCACCCTCCCTTTGTCCCGATGCGAATCATGATGGTTAAGTAATACTGACCACTTGTGCCTCTGTCACTAGGATGGCTACGAATCGGATAATCACCATTGCCATCATTACCGTGCTGGTTCTGCTTATCATTGCGGTTATCGTTAGCAAGTTCAGGTGATTGTGTTGAGGGTGTGAGGGAGGCATGCATGGTTATTGCTCTGCCTCACAGTGAGATGGAAGAATATATAAGACAAGAATACAACAGGAGGTAGAACAGACAGAGGTGTTCAACGTGACATCACGATATATGAAGAAGTGGTTGAAGGTTTGGACTGTACCGATGGAGCGTTTGTTATAACAAAGACATGTTCAGTTGTTTTCCGTATCGTAGGGATGGTATCGTACGGGGGTTGTATTTTTACACAGACGGCGTCACAAAGGGAGGTGGTTTCGAAATTCAGACGTATTTCTTTTGATACAAACCATACGGTATTTCTTTTAGTTCCATGGACGTTCCAGTCGGGGGAAACAGTTCGCGGTTTCCACAACCGGCGGGCAACCTGCCACATGGGTACCTATTGTCCCATGATTCCCCTCAAGACATACTATCCCTGACTTCGTCGGCGTCGGCCGGGGCCTTGGTTATATAAAATTCTCCGTTGGCCAATCTTACTTGAGTGATTTGAGTTCACTATTGGCAACTCATAAAGGCCGATTATTAATGAATACTTACTTCTGTTCCAAAGTGAAAAGACATTTGCGTCGTCTCAAATATCTCATGAGTGAAGACATCTTTCACCCACGTCCTCGTCGATGTCGTCGTTGTTGATGTATTAACCCCGCTTTCGCAAACAACCCACCCTCAGGCCTTCAGCTCCAGCTGAACTTTTGGCGGTGAAAAAAGTCCGCCGGACTGGTGTATCCCGCAGCTCAAGCTGCAGCTGGAGATCGCCGGTCTTCTCCCCGGCCTTCCAACTTATCTCCATCTTCCCAATTCTTCACTTCGCGATGGGAGTCAAACCCAAACCGCTTACGGAGCGGACCTAGCGATGGAGTTAGGTATGGAGTCCTGCGGACAATGCGGCCAGCCCGCCCAAGTGGAAGCCGCCGAAAAGAGCCTCGATCCATGGGCTGTGGATTATTTCGATGCAGTGCAGCGGGCGGGACTCTCGTCCGGCGCAGCGCAGGGCCAGCAGCTGAACAGAACAATGACTGACTGCCAGGTGACAGGAAATTTTCACTTTTTCTTCACCGCGGTGTGGTTTTTTTTTTTTTTTTTAGGGAGACGGAAAGCCCCGCCCGCGCACGGTCGCAACAACGAACGCCCTGTGTCGGAACGGGGTCCAGAAGGACCCCGATGTCCGTGACTCCATTGTGTTTTGTTTTGTTTTTTTGGGAGGGGGGGGTTGCGTGTCACGCCGCTGGTTTTGGGCTTCCCGGAGTGAGCAACGGGACGATGTCACTGTTGCAATCGCCCACCACGCCCATCACCGAGCATGTTACAGGGCAGAAGTGCGAAAGTCAGGAAGGCGAGGGGAAAAAAAAGCCCACTTTGATAGGGCGGGCGATGACATGATATGATACTGATGGGAATCGAGATTCACGAGGTTGGCAGGGCTTTGGAGATCGTCAAACGGTTATGTATCGTGAGAACTTCCGCTTACACAAGTCTGAGGAGCTCCCATTATCGCGCAAACTCCAGAGCTCAATAGCTGGAGCTGATGATGCCGAAGGACAACGGAAAAAGAAAAAGAAAAAGAAAAAAGAGCCAGAAGAATAATTCCAGGGGTACTACCTGTGCCATCAGGGGTTCATTCGCCTATCTCAGGGAATGCTGGTGGTTACCGGCGACAGTGATGTCATGGTAATAAGTACCGGCAGTATTTTCTCAAATCCCTCTGCAGTTTATTTCCGATTTTCTCATCCAGCGGAGTTTAGACATCAGGCAAATTGTCCATCGGCCCTTTTATACCCGTTTGGCAGTTCTGGACTTTGGACATGGATGGTGTTGGTGGGGATATGACATGGTCAAGAAGTCTGTCCAGCGGCCTTTTCACATGCGAAGATGCGAATATCGTTCGTTCGGAAGGTCAGGCCACCTTCTGCCCGGGATGCGGTATCTGGTGTTGGAGTTGACACTCAACTAACCGACAGATAGCCTCGTGCGATCTTGTGATTCACCGCCACGATGGGATATGTATGGCGATGAGGCTGGGAGTGGTTTCCGGTTACTCCCGAGGTTTCGAATCATGCTGGAAAAGGAAGTTTGTTTACTTGAGAGGAAAGGAGGCATGAAGCTCCCACAAGTCACAGTGGCAGTCTCGTGTAGAAGAACGTTGAGGCCAGAGGCCCGAGCGTTGCACGTTATTAGAACCTTAGCGTGCGTTTAACAATTAGCGCTCTGCAATACAGCGCATACCGTAAGTTTCAGTGCCACGCCGCAAGTTTCACAATGTCACTTGCTGCAACTTCAAGGCGCTGGTGACACTGGCAGTGACAACTTCGTTCTCATCTCAAAGACGCACACACCACGTTCACGCAATTGGACTTTGAGGCTTGAACGCCAGAACACGGCACATACAACGGCATCGCGAAGGACAAAGCCAAAAGAGGAGAGATATTTAACCGTAATCAGTTAAAGATCTCTCATTTATCGTTTTTCAGCCTTACCGAAACACGGGAAACTCGCCAATCTCCAAGCGCGCGAGAAGCCCCTGACTCCACGTGGAACCTTTACCAACAACTCTCGAAGTGCCACGAACCATCACACGCGGGCGACACACAGGGGACACAGTACCACCACTCCGTCAGGTACAACTTCGAAGGTCGAGATACACRTGAACGACAGTCCCACGGCCTTCCCGTCGCCATCGATTACCGACTACATTCTTTCGGGTCATCATCGCCGCCTACCTGTTGACGGCCCCCATCGAAGCTCAAAGAGTCAAAGTTCCCCCAAAGGGCTTCGACACATCAAACCAATGACATGATAACCACGACACCCTCCCCTAGGAGTTCCGCACTCACACATCCCACTCGGACCATAATCAAATCCTTCATCCTCTGGAAACTCTTCCTCCTCGCCATCGCCGTTGGTTCGACCCTCGTCAACGACCGCGCCTACGACACTTCAGCCGACTTATTGCTGATAGGCGATGACCATCATCCTCTCTCTGTCAACGATGGTAATGGGGTTGCCGAGCTGGTGAGGAACTTTGGCAAACGCTTGGTCACAAGGTTCTCGAGTTGGGATGCCATTTACTTTGTGAGCTCGGCGAAGAGGGGGTATGTTTATGAGCAGGAGTGGGCTTTTGGGACGGGGTTGGTGGTTGTGGTGAGAGGGGTTTTGAGGGGTGAGTTTTACTTTTCTTTTTCTTTGTTTTGGTTAAATGTTGGAGATGGGATGGGGCGAGATGGGTGAGTGAGTGAGGGTGGGAATGGATGGGTTTTGTGGCGTCGTGAGGAGGTGAGAGGGTGAGAGGGTGATAAGTGTTGAAAAGAGCTGGTTTGGGGATATGCTCTCTTTGTTGAAGAGAAATGATGTCCCTACTAGTCACGCCTCGGACTCACATCACCTATCCACACTCACCCCATCCATCTTCACGCACCTCACACACTTACCTACCTACCTACCTACCTCAAACTTCACAAAAGCCAGTAACTAACAACCCAACAGCTCTCCAAACCCTCGGCCTTCCCCTCCCCCTCACCACCTCTCCCACCGCCCTCGCAGAAGCAACCACCGCCCTCCTCCTCTCCAACGCTTCCCACCTCCTCGCCTCTCTTGTTCTCTATCACCTAGCTCTCCTCTTACCACTATCGAACTCCGGCTTTAACTCTCCGCAGCAGCGTAAACTAGCCCTCCTCACCTCCCTCCTTTACATCTTCTCCCCCGCCGGCCTGTTTCTCTCCGCCCCCTACGCCGAAAGCTCCTGCGCCTTGTTTTCTTTTTTGGGGTGGTGGTTTTATGCGAGGTCTTGTTTGTCTGATTCTGATGGCACCTTTCCATCCGAAACGATTCCAAAGGCCAGAAAGAATGGACAGAGTGGACAGAGTGGAAAGGCCAGAAACGGGTTAACTCTAAAAGGAGACCTCCACCTCCTCCTAGCCGGCCTCTCCTTCGGCCTAGCGACACTGTTCAGAACCAACGGGATTTTGAACGGGTTACCCTTTGCTTGGGAAGTTTTGGCTCTCCTCTCAGGGTTCGTCATGTCTGGGGGAAAAGTCCCGCTGCTCAAGACCCTAAGACGACTAACCGCCCTAGGCCTAGGTGGGATCTTGGTAGCGGCGGGAAGTATCGTGCCGCAAACTGTGGCGTGGTTGAGGTATTGCCCTTCTGGGAGTTTGTGGTTGTTCAACAAGTTCCTGTCATCTGGGGTAGAGGTAGAGGTATCCGGGTCATCCGGGTCTAGCGGTAGCGCCCGCGGCTACGGCGGCAGTGGCGTTGGTGCTGGTGTGAGTGCGGGTGCTGGTGGTGGGTTAGAGGGACTTGTGGCACAAGAAGAAGCGAGGGAGTGGTGCGGTGCGGTGGTGCCTAGCATTTACACGTTTGTGCAGAAACATTATTGGTAAGTCCTTTTCTGATTGGCCTTTTCTTAATTTTTTTCTTTCTTTGTTTGGATGGAGGAGCTGTTATCCGTCTTTCTCTGGGTGTGGTCGGAATGAAGCAAGCAAGTGAGGCTTCTTTCTCTCCCTTCAAAATCAGCGGCGATTGGACACACAAAGACGCCTCCTCTTACTTACTACTCCTTCAATATCACCGACTTCTATCACCTACTACCTTACTCATGTTGCCGAAAGGGGGAAATTGTAATCATGACTAACGAAAATGAAATTTGAACAGGAACGTCGGTTTCCTCCGCTACTGGACACCTCCCAACATTCCTCTTTTCCTACTCGCTGCTCCGATGCTCACGATCCTAGTCAAGTCGGCACTGGATCAACTTAGTCAGCGGCCTCAACAGTCACCCACAGTAACAGCAACCGTTAACTCCGACGCCAAGTCCAAAACACCACCAGCTCCCGCTTCCGGTTCGACTTCTTCTGTCTCAGACACCCCTTCATCGGGCCCCGTCAAGTCCGAGACAGTCACCCACCAAAGCCCCGACTCAACAACAACAACGACAACCCAACAACGCATGCAGATCCTCATCCGCTCGGCAGCCGCGGAACAGGTGCTCCTCGCGGTCCTCGCAGTAAGCACGTACCACGTGCAGATCATCACGCGGATATCGTCTGGGTATCCGCTGTGGTACTGGTGGTTGGCTCAGCAGCTCATTAGTGGTGGGGACAACAAGAAGAAGCTGGGGAAGGGGATTGTGGTGTTTATGGTCATGTATGCGGCGATTCAGGGGGTGTTGTTTACTTCGTTTTTGCCGCCGGCTTAGTTAGGGTTTGTTTTCTTTAGCGATGGGGTGGGCTGGTAGGATATGTGGAGGGATTTGGATGGGCGAGGTATCGTCGTTGCCCTTGGACGTGTCCAAGTTCATTACAAATAGGTAATCCTCCAGACCTACATACTAGCCAATCCACGCGCCTTTGGGTCGAGCTTCATTAACGAATGAGAGATCGATTCTCGACTTGTGCCTTATTGTCCCGCTATGGTATTTTATTAGTCAGTGACTGGTGTATGTAATCTTCCAGCGTTGAATGCGGGCGGCCTTCATGGTTCGTAACGAAACCGTTGCGGACGTACTTCCTCTTTCTTGTGCTTGAAGTTCTTCCTCAATGTTCTCGCGCACATTTTCTTCCTCTACAACTATATTATCACAATAAATCCTCTTTGCATGCAACTCACGCCAATGCCGCAATAAAAAAAAAGACAAAAACGACCCTGCTCCAAAATTAACAACACAAAAGAAAAGAGGAAAAAAAAGAAAGAAAAGAGGAAAAAAAAGAAAGAAAAGAGGAAAAAAAAGAAAGAAAAAAAGAAATTGCCAACAGATAGCACAACCAATTGCTCGGTTCAAACTGGCCCAGTAGCCCGGCCAGTATACAAAATCCCGCGGTGTACGACATGGATGGCAACGCTGTCGGCCTTTTGTCTTTGTTGAAAAGAACCCTCATGATCTGCCCCGTCCGAGAATCGAACTCGAAGTCGGACGGGGTGGGAGATGCAGAGCTGGAACGCCGGGAACGGTACTACTGACTGCGCTATCCGACCAGGATCGAACTGGTCGTTGGCTGGGGGTGTTGGAAGGGAGGTATGGGATGGTGGATTATAAGGTTGCCTGTGAGATGGAAGGAGCGGCTGGCTGGCTGGTTGGCTGGCAGGTATGAGGTAGGTACGGGATGAGATGGAAGGAGCGGCTGCCGTGACCGTGGCTGCATGCCAGCAGCATCAAGACCGGCCTCTTTCAATTCTGTCGGGTGCTTCCTGGCCTGGTGGTTTATTGTCGCAGGCCGCTTCGTCTTCATCTGCGTATCTGTAAAACTTGACAGGTGAAGAAAGCCGTTCTGGATTGTGAAATCTAAGGCTGCAAAACAATGGTATCTCGCTCCGATGTGGTAACTATGCTGTATCCATCCAGACCCAAAACTCCGTAAATGCACAATCCCCAGTCAAATCCTCGTCGTTGTTTACTCAGTCCGAATCAGAATCGTAGGCCACGAGCCCGGGTTTGCTCGTTTGTGTAGTTGAGCCACCCGCTGTCGTCTGAGCCGCAGATGGCGACTTCTCGTCGCTCTTGGTCTCCTCCTTATCCCTCAATCCAGCATCCTTGCCTTCGGCAATAGGACCAGTCATCGATGATGCTGCTCCCACGGGTGGTGGATCGGGAGTCTCCTCTCCAGCAGCCCGTTTCCTCTTGAGCCCGGGTATTAAAGCTCCTCGCGGCTTGAGTGTCGATTCCTTACTCCCCCAGTCGAGAAACGGGTCCTTGGCCGCTCGAGTATTACCCACGATCTCCGAGACCAACGCCTCTCGCATCTTGGAGGCTGCAATCTCCGACTTGAGCTTGCCTTTATACGCATCCTTCTTCTTTTTCCCACTCTTCTCGTCCTTTTTTTCCTTCTCATTACCCTCAAACAACGGCCTCGCCAACGCCTTCTGCACCACATCATCCCTCCCAAATGGCATCCCATCCGGCACACCTCCAAACTCAATCAATTTCGCCCTCCTCTCATCCTCCTCCGTGCCCGGCAACAACTCAATCCCCAACCCCATCCTCTCCTTAAGATCTTCCGTCCTCTCCGCCTCTTTTTCTCTCTCCTTCCTCCCTACCCTAAACGCCTTTCTAAGCCTCTGATTCCTCGCATACGGATTCTCCCAAGCCTTCTCCTGCGCCTCTAGCAACTCATCAATCCTAACCTTCGCATCCTCCGCCCTCTCCCTGTCGGCAATCGTCTTCTCCAGCTTCCCAAACGCCGCATCCCTCTGCTCCTGCCGTTCCTTTTCCGTCTGGATCTCAAACCCACCACCACCTCCTTCCCCAAGTTTCACCAAACTCTCCCCATCCCCTGAATCCCCCGAATCCCTCGCCCGCCCCCCACTAACAACCACATACCTCGTCATCTTCGGATCCGTCCTAATCTCAATCTCCCCGCCACAGACCGCATGCTTGATGGTGAAACTCCAGATCGGAGTGGAGTAGTAATTACCGACTTTCTTCTTGGCGGCGTTGAACCGCACACCTTGCCCGATGATGGTGGGGTGAGGCTGGCAGTGGTCGCACCACACGGCGAAGGGGAGCTCGAAGCGCACGGTTAGGATCCCCTGCGAGGCGAGCTTGGAGGCGCGAGCGCCTAGGGGGTGCTTTTTGCTGAGCTGGTTGCCGGTGATGACGCCTTCGGCGTCTGGGGGGACGTATTTGCCCATATTGAAGCCTTGCATTTTGGTGGTCGGGGGGCCGGAGCCGGAGACCTTTGGTTGGTTTGGGTTGGGGTGGTTGAGGTGCGAGATGGATGGACTTGTCGATGGACGGGTGGACAAGTCCGGTCAAAGGCGGTTATGATAGCGATGCTCTGTGGATTGCTCTTCGTTGAAATTTACCGTATTAGATGGTGTGGTTCTCGCCGGCAAACGAGTGTACGGTAGCGCGCGCGCGATTGGGATGATTCGCGGTAGACAAAGAAAATGAAGAATTTGGAAAAGGGAAAATGACGACAACTTCGTCGACGTTGATGCTGCCCTGAAGTTGCCCCTGCAGCCGCTGGATCTGACCCGCCGCAGCGGTTCAGTGGGGCCGTGCGGCTGAACTGTCAGGGCTGCAAGGCTGCTGGGGCACCCACTTTTAGGCGCGTTGGTCACCATGGATCCACTCTTCAGTGGAAATTGTTAAAGCTGCCCGCTGTGCGGGTTTTATAACATCGGACAGAAACATCTTTCCCGAACATCGTCTGTTTCATTGTTTACGTCATCGAACTTCAAGACAACAAAAATCATGAACAACATTCCACAGATCCTCCTTTCCATCCAAACTCCTAATCCCTAAACTGCCCCTCCCCCTCATACACCCACTTTCTCACATAAACCGGCGCACCCACTCCATTCTCCCTCCGTCCATTACTCGTACAATAAACCCCCAAAATCGTCCCCGTGAACCCCCAACTGACCGGCGCATTCGAAGCCGTCACAACCGTCTGCATCTCCGACCTCCGTCCCGCCGGTCCAATCGAGAACGCATAATGCGTAAAATTCACCGCCTTGATCTCCAGCGTCAAGCTACCCCCCACCCACTTCTCAGGGAGAGGAGCAACCACCGGCTCTGGAACAGGGACATACGAAATCCCGCGGAACTTAACATGCGGCACTAGCTGTCCTCCTCCCTCGCCCTCCGTGACTGTTGAAGAGTTATGCCCTGGAAACGACCCGGTGGCTGAGCCAGCAGGAAGCAGTACGATCCCCAGGTCGAGATGATGGTTCTGTGTCAAGAACACGCTCACGCCCGCCTCGTCCTCCTCCTTTTCGGGAACAAAATCGAGGTCGATGGCATACCGAAATAGCGTATCCTGTTGTCTCTGTCCTACGAAGCTCTGCCCCTGCGCTCCGGCGTAATTCCCATTTTCCAATCCTGTCAAGTTTAGCTTCGATGGGTTCAATTTCAGCGTCCCCTTTTTATCCTGCGGCGAGACAGCATAATGCAACGGGTTAGGAAATCGCCAGTGGGTGAAATGTGCCGGCAGTCCTTTACGAGCATCAAATGAAGTGATGTGGTCGTCTTCGGTGATGTAGGGGCCTGACATGGGACCGTCGGGGATGCCCTGCTTGTTCTTGGAGTTGGGGAGCGGCCAGCTGGATACGGTGCCGCTTATGGCAGACCAGATGGGGAAGTCGGAGCCAGAGGGCCAGGAGACGGGGGTGAGGACGGTTTCCCGGCCCATGGGGTAGTTGAGGTAGGAAGGACCGGAACGGGTTGAGAGGGCTACGCCCCAGTAGTTGCCGGATGCGTCGGGGAAGAGGTCTGCGTGGCCTACTGTTTGGACTGGGTGGGTGGGAGTGGTTAGTATGAGTGGTGATTGTGAGAGATTGTGGTGACTTACACAAACTGGTTGTGTTGGCGTTAGTCAACACCGGATTTGCAGGGTTGGCTTCGAACGGTCCATGGACACTCCTCGACCGAGCCATGGTTACCATGTGGTCTACACCCGTACCTCCTGTTTCTCGTCAGCTCTCCTCCTCTCTTCCCCATACATCGTGATGAACTCACCCTCAGCAGCAAGCAAATAATACCACCCATCCCTCCGATACATATGCGGTCCCTCGGGCGCCATCCCACCCGTTCCATTCCAGATCGTCTTCCACTCACCCACCTCTCCTGTCTCCAGGTTCGCTTCAGCTTGTTGAATTGCCGGCCTGTTCTCCCCATATCACCATGTCAGCCCTGTCCTCCGCACGACTTCTCTCCGCATCAGATACTCTAGGAGTCAAGGGAATAACTCACCCAACGTGCCAAGCATGCGCCCCATTAATATACGTCTTCCCACCCCCCTCCACATCCCAAAACGGCTCCGTATCGTACCCAGTAAAGTTAAAATGCACCGCCTTCGACCAGCTCAGTGGATCCCATGGGTCCTTCGCCTTGAAAATCACGTTGTCCCATCGTGAGCTGTCGCTTTGTGGCCGGTCGTCGTCTACCAGCGTCGTCACCACCCAAAATATATTGTCGTGATACCGAAGGGTGGGGGCCCAAATTCCACTCGTGCTTCTGTTGGTTTCTTGGAGGCGAGGTAGTTGTTCCCTCCGGTTCAAAACGTGGCCGATGAGTTTCCAGTTCTGCAGGTCGCGGCTGGCGTGGAGGGGTATCCCGGGGAAGGCGTTGAAGGAGGAGGAGGCGCAGAGGAAGGTTTGGGAGTGGTCGCCGTCGGGAACGAAGATGCAGGAGGGATCGGGGTGGAAACCGGGGAGGATGGGGTTGGTTATCGTTGAGTTTTGGCCTTGGCCTCCTCGGGGTGGGGAGTGAGAGGGAGAGGCGAGGGTGGTGGAGGGGGAAAGGGAGGAGGAGAGGGCGAGGAGGAAGGGGAGGGCGGCGGGTGGGAGGAACATCGTGAGTGTTGTGACCCAAGGAAGTATGCCCTGAGGACGGTCACGATGCTGAACTCAGCCGAAGAACGAGGTTCTGAGCTGCTTAAATACTATGGACAGAGACTATGACGACAGAAAGGAGTTCCGAAATCCGGGGTAAACACCCACCCTGCCACCCCACCGGGAATGGGGAGACAAGAGGAGGTTGACGTCGTATTTTCCACTCGGGGCACGTCGGGTAAAGTCACTAGCTGGAGATCCGGGGTAAAACGAGCCGAGTTTTAGGCTGTCGAGCGTCGATCATGAGGAGTCTCCTTGGGGTTTACCCCAATGCGTCCATGATGAATTTGGAGATGGCTTCATTGTGTTGAACCATGGACAACACTCGTTAGAGACGATATGAAAAAGTCCAGACGGCTAACAAGGCGGTAGCTAAGCATTTCGGGGTGTTTCCATCGATAATGCTTAGAATTCCCATTGTCCAGGAAAATAACGGATCTCTTTATTCATTGGAGGTACCTTTGAACGACCACGGCACCCATAAAAATTATCGGATGAAATTTCACGACACTCCCACCGATGAAGTCATTTACGTCAAACAGAGGACAATAGCAACCATCTGACAAACTTGAACACACGAATCATCAGTAATCACCAAACCGCGCTAATTCAGCAATTGTCGCCCTTGCGAATCTTCTAACTCTTCAACGCAGCCAAGACCCCCTTTGTTGTCATCCCAAGTTCTCACCTTCTCAACATAGCCTTTGTCAATAGAGTTTGATCTATAACTTATCAGGCACTCCACTCCACTGGCCTCTTATTGTTCCTGTTCAGCTGTTCACCTGTGTGCTAATTCAGCATTTTTCACCTCCGCCACTCCACCGCTTTCCCACAGCAAAACAAAGTGGAATGTTCGACCACCACCACCACCCACTTCCACAAGTCATCAAACAAACTCGGTACAAATACCCAGTATGTATGTGCACTCCCTTAGTCCCTAACCACAAACAAACCATCTCCCACTCATCAACAAACAATTCCTTTCGGCACGGTACAGGTACTCTCATCTTCGCCCTGAACCGACACCGACACCGACATCAAGCATCAAGCATCAAGCATCATCAATCACCACTTCAATCACCTCAACAACACCTAGGCAAAAAAGAACAAGCCACCATCAACATCATCAGCAACCTCAAGATGGCACCGACGCCCACGTCCAAAAAGCCCAAGCCCCTCTTCATCCTCCCCAAGTCTCACTTCGACAAAGTCGCCTCCTCAGAAACCCTCCTCTCCAAGCGCCCGCCTACTCCTTACTACCCTCCTTCCCGTCAGCTTGGCAGCGAGAATTCTGGAGTCAAGGACTCGGAGGAGGAGGAGAATGGCAGCCATACCCAGAAGCAGAATGGCGATAGTTCTACGCAAGACCAGAAGCAGAAGCAGAAGCAGAAGTGAGGGCCAGGCTACTACGTACAGGTAAGTACGTACGTAGGTACGTAACAATCCAGTTTATGTTCCCATCCCCCGCTTTTTTAAGCTTTGCTTGCTTGCTTGCTTGACTTTGGTCCGCCCGTCTTGATTTTAAAGCACTTTATTTAATCCTTCCTCTCTAAGTTGATCTGGCGGCGGCATCCCCATTCAGCATATTCCCAGACCCCAGGATCAATCCCCAGCATCAATCCCCAGCGCCCAGTGGTGCCGCTCAAGCCAAGATGCCTCCTCAAGTGCAATCGTGAAAGGAAAACCAGGCAATCAGAGACTACCTAGTCTAGCCCCGTTTTGGGCCGTTTAAAAAGTTTTGTGTGCGAGGTACAACCAAGGTGTTTGTTGTTGTCCGTTTCGCACTTCGAAACAGGAACTGAATTAGTCTCAAGGCCAATTACCTACTCGTCAGGGCTTGCTTGAATCGCCTTCCTTCCCAGAGGTTGCATGACCTTCACCCTGTTTTATATCTAACCCTGCTACATAGACTTGCAGGAAGTTAACTCCACGCTAACAGACTCTCCAGTGTTGGACTGTAGAGGTATCTGGGTTCGGTGATGTCGCGGACAGAGTCATGAGCAGGTTAGTTATTGACACTCGCGATGCATTTGACTATATTCTGTGATTTGATGTGTGGATGATTTGGCTGACTTGTGTGTTATCAGTAACGACGTGAGGTACCAGATCAGCTTGTCGTGGATTTGGTAGACAGAGATGGCCTTCCTCGCTCCAGAAACTCATCCTGGAGAGTCGTAGTATGGGATAGCATTGACATCTTTTCACTGTCACCAAACATGTTTTCCACTGCCTTCTAGATGTGAATCTTCCATTCTGTTCCAGTTACTATCTGTGCTATGTCCTTATGCCCATACAACTTTTCAAACAACTTTCCGAGCAAAAATCAGATATCCTCCCGCCAAGTCCAAATAACTTTTCAAATTCAGGTTTGTTTGCACATCCTCATTCTTTTGCTTTTCAGACACGTTCAACCTAATAACCAGACAGGACAACAAGAGTAGAGAGAGTGAGTTCAAGGAAAAGGGGTATCGTTCCCACCACCACAGTACCAGTGATCACCATAAACAACCAGACCGTTCCAGGAGAAACAACAGAGGGCACCGTTGCCAGCCGCCGCCGCCGCCGTCATAGGTAATAACAACCACCGTTGACGCCGTTTTTACCAGAACCAACGAGAAAGTGAAGCATGAGACGTAGAAGCAAGATGGAGGACAAAGCCAAATAAAGGGCAAAGAGCAAAGAAAAGCAAGGTGAAGTAGAAGAGAAGGGCGAAGAGGAAGAGCAAAAGCAGCAATTACAAAGCTTGGTATCTGCAACATCCTGTGCGCGAGCGGTATCGTATTCTTATTCGTGTTCGGGAAAGGAAGAAAAAGGAAAAGGGGATGCGCGAAAAACTTTGTAGATCAAGAAGCGAAGAGTACCTGCTTTAACATCGAGTTAGTTCCAAATTCGCCAGAGTCCAAGGATACGAGCGCACCACTTACCAACAAGCCACCTCCAGCAGCCAGATCAACCTTCAACGCTCACTAGCCATCAAAGAATAGTTCACATCCCCGACCCAAAGTAAGCCCCCGCAGCCGTCGCCCCATAATAATCATGATGCCGTCCATGATACCCATGCGCAGCATCCATCGTCGCATACCCCTGAGTATGGGGCGGTAGCGTAACGCTGCCGACCACGCGGTGATGATGATCGTAGGGATCCCGACCATAAGGGTCTCTCCCATAGGAATGATCAAGCGGATCATCCACCCCGGTACCATGTAACAGCCTAGGCCGCTTGCCAGCCCTGTTGTAGTCGTAGTACCGATCGTCGGCGGTGGTGCCGGTGGTCAGACTGAGGGCTGTGCCGGGGTAGGAGTACTGCTGCGCGGCGGCGACGCCGGTAAAGGAGTAGTTCCCGCCGCCGCCGACGGTGGTGGCTGTTGAGGCACAGAAGCCGCCTACGCCTGTGACGGTAGGGGAGGTGAGCATGGTGTTGGATGGAGAGTCGAGGAGGCTGGATGATGTCTGAGAGGCTAGTGAGCCGCGGTGGTGTTGGCCGCGATCCAAGTGGCCGATGCCAGGGATAAGGTCGTGGTGGTGATGGCCGGCTAGGGTGGTGTTGATGCGGTGGATCGGGCTGGTGCTCGTTGGGGAGAGCTCATCGTGGCTACCGCCGCTGCCGTGGGGCTGGGAGTGGTGGGAGATGGTTATGGGCGAGTATTGTTGTCCGCCTAGACCTATCGTCGAGCCGGTCCGCAGACGTCCTACGATACCACCGTTGCCTGCCCCGACTCCTAATGCGCTGACGCCCCTCTTGCGCGTGCTGACGCTTCGGCTGTCTTTGCGTAGTCGGATGCGCACGCCCTGATCGCTGAAGGACCTTGTCAAGAAGGTGCTCTCGGCCATTCCGGGGAAGTACCGGTGTGGGAACACGACGAACTTGTCGGAGGTGGTCCTGGCTAGGGCGATGCACTCCCTGGTCAAAGGCTTGAGTTCAAAGAGGTTGAACTCGAGGCGATAGGTACCCTCGCGGCGCACGGAGACATCCTGGAAGATGAAGAACAAGCCTTGGGCATTGTTAGTGTCCTTGAGAACGTAGGGAGACGAGCAAAGGGAGCCAGTTAGGTCGTTGTCCTTGGGCTCGGGCTGCTGGTGGTTGGCGTCGTCGTTCTCGGTACTACCTGGAGCGACAAGCTTGCAGACGAGAATCAGATAAGGGTTGTGTATTTGATGGCGCATAGGGTGGATATCGAGCTGGATGATGGGAGGGGGGTCGATGGGCTTTCTGTCTGCTTTGATTTTGGTGTCTTGTTAGTATTGTCTTGCCATGGTGCTTCTCGATCCTCTCCGGTGTCGGCGACGAGGTGCTGCTCTGGTCTCACCTTTTTCTTTCCCGATGGCTACGCGCGCATTCTTGGGCTGTTGACGGATCTTGAGTTCGTAAACGGGTGACATGCCGTCCATGGACGGCGGCGATGATGTTGCCATCACTGGGTTGTGGATGTAGTTGTCGGAGATGATGGTGGGGTGGGGAGAAAACTTGGTTGAAGAATCCACCTCCTGTTAACAGATCGCGCCTTCCCAACAATATTCTGATCTGACAAAGTCAACGTCGGGTCACGGAAGCCGCGACTGAACTTGGCCGGGGTTGAGCTGTCCTGTCGTCACTGAGAGAAGCAAGTCGAAGCTGCCGTATTCAAAGACCTTTTCAACCGAGTGGCGATCTTGGTGAGGAGGAACTGAAGTTTATCTGTTTCCCAAGTCCCAGCGAATACGGGTTGAATATGAAGGACGAGAAACAATGACTTGATGTGAATAGTAAGAGTGATAAACGGAAGGATCCTTCAGCTAAGATGAGTCTGTGTGGTCATCTATAAACAAGAGGATGGGCATGTATGATATTATGTAGGTAGGGTAGCAAGATGAGCGGACACCGATATATGATTGACAACGAGGATGTCGTCTGGATACTAGTTCTAGGTGACTAGGTACCGGGATGTTTCCAGCCTGCCAGTATCAGTGCCTTACATCGGTCTGGTCCTTTAACGAGGAGGAGGTCAAGGAGGATGTACAGTAGAGGGCTCTTCTCCGGTCCAGTCCAGGTGGTTAATAGACGGCATCCGCATCACGCATCCCTACAGACATGACGGGGAGGATGTGCCAAGCGCAAGGCAGGCCGGGGTCGGCCGGGATATCATGGACCAGGGTCTGGCAACGTTTCTCTCTCCCCTGTTTCTTCAGGTCAGTTCAATCCTCAATATAAAATCCTGATACTGTATATGTAGTGGCCTCGTATAATAATAGCTGCGTGGTAGTGCAACTGGTGATTTGACAGGCACCGCTTAGCCCCGTTTGTATCTGCCTTTTTGAATCTCCGTCCCCTTCCTTCCTTTCCTGGGGAAACAAGAGAGATTGAGGAGATCCGTTCGCAGACTTAAACCCACTTCTAACCCATAAGCAGGATCTGCTCTGTTTTGGCTTACCCGTTTAAAGTGAGGAGTCGTGATAGGCCATGTGGTGCTGACTAGTAGACAAGCCCACAGAGGGAACCATGGAGAAGGACCTGATTCCAGTTTGCGTCTTTCCAAGGCTGTACGAGGTCAGATGAAGTGGTCCTGCTGCTGGAAATGTTTTTGCAAGTCTTAAACTACTGCAAAGTAGTTGTGGTGGGTGGTAGGAAGACATGCATGGCATGGGTCAGTGGTGGGATGGACGGGAAAAGCTCCCCACTTTGAAGGGAACGGTATGCCTGAGGAGCAACACCTCTCAGGAACGATGCTCAACGATGCTCTGTCTTTTTCTGCCAGTCGTTTCGCATGTACCGTGCTCGTTCCCGATTCGAACAAGTGAGGTGGTTCAGTTGCGAAAAGGGTGCGAGGCGTGTAACCCGGTACTTCTACAGGTGATTCTGGATAAATGTAAATGTAACTATCCCGTACCAGAAGCGGCTGGTCGCCCACCTTAACAGGTTCACCTAAGGAGTTTATACGTAAACGGATATCTACCAAGTGAACGTCGGAGAGGCAAAGGTGAACAATGATGAAGCCCTCTTCACCAAAAGGGTTCCAAAATCTCGGCCTCTCAATCTCCTGAATATTTGAACGGCACCAAATCGACCGACGAGCTGATTCATTTGTTCAACTTGCAAGCTGAAAGAAGAGGCTTCATCTGTCTCCTGTCAGTGTACATGATACAAAGCATTGCTGCCCTGACCTATTTTGGACTTTGTTAGCGTCTGTGCGGTGCCATCGCCATGCCATTTTTGCATGCATTAAAGGACATGTTTCCAAGGCTTCCATCATGGCTCAACATGAGGTCAGGATTTCCGACACCGCAAATTTCTGTGCTCGGAAACCATCTTTGCCTGGACGGAAATGACGGCCGGGGCGTTTGACGTCTCCGTGATGAAGCTTGGTTGTTTCCGCACCGCTCCCGGAGTCCCGAGTCCCGATTTCCGCCGCACAAACGACCAGATCCTTTGTATCCTTTCTAGGTTTCTAGGCTCGACAAGTTCATCAGTGGGTAGTGGCACACCCGACAGGCGATATTCAGGAACACGCACATGGTGGCGCCGACGAAGATGGCAGGTTACCACCAAAGGTAATGCAGGAGCGGCACTGAGAAATGCCAGGTAAGGGTAGGTACGGAGGGTAGCTCTGCAAAGGACCTCACATCTACCATGGTGGTTCATCCAGAGACGGTTTGCGCGTGCGTTGCTGCAGTCTAATTGCCAGTCAATAGTTTCGACATCCGTTCTCATAGCTCTCTTCATAGGAACTGACGAGTGTTGTCCTTGATGCATCACCAAGACACGCAATTTCGAGAAGCTCTCGGTGGCTCCGGTCCAAGTTCCGTGTTAGCGCGTGTGAAGGGCGAGGCTGGCGAAATGATTGGCGTTTTCGAAGGTCTGAAGAATCTTCCAAGAGGTCGAAGAGACCCGAATGCAAGTACAGGGCGCTGTATACAGTATAGGCTCCAGAGCATATCACGAGTTGGCCGGTTAAGAAGGTCAATCGTGATTCGGTAGGGCCGAGCTGGCCTTGACCAGAGTCTTGTTTCAGCTCTGCGCCTGTTCGTTGCCAAGCCTTTTCTTCAACACCGGTATGCAAGCCTACAAACTGAACTGTTGGCGACTGAGGCCAAAATGGTCTAACCTGTCGAACCGGTTCGGATTACGGTCGTGCATTTCGCCCGCTCGCATTTCGATATCGTCAGGAGAGGCCCGGATTCCGAGACATGGCGTTTGGCCGGTCTGAGAAGTAGAGGGCGGCAGTTGTACGTGGTGATGTGATTCGAGTTGAGGTCATTGCCTTTTAGTAGTAGACTCAGCTCGACCATATCTTGGTCTGTCGTCCTCATGGGTTAGGTGACGGAGGAGGGAAGTGGTGACTCGTCAAGACAAACATGAGCCTATTCATCTCGTCTGTGCTCGTTCCCCTTAGTGTCAACCGTTGAAACTAACAAAAACACTAGGATAACCAAGTTCGGTTCAACGGTTCTGGCAGAAGGGCAAGTTGGGGAATTAGCCGGCACTGAGGTCTGATCCAGTCCAGATTCAGGCCCCAGTCTCGGTCTGGGTCCGAAGTGCTCGTTCAAGAAGAGACGGTCCAAGTCGAGCTGTCACCTCAACCTCAGAATGCAAATCTTGGTTACGCATGTCGGCTGCTAGCCGTAGGACGGTCGGTGACCGGGGTTGAGTGACAGGGCCGGCGAGACAGGGTCAACAGGCGACAGGCCTGACAGGGTCGGCAAAATGGCAACTCTGTTTCGAATGGCATCTGCGGTCAGACCTGTAGTTGCTATGGCTGCATTGGGCGCCTTGCCCGTTGGGGGCCACTGGGGGATCGAGCCTCCTTGGCGTTCTAGCTGGACAAGCGGAGATATTCGAGATGTGTCGTGACGAGGTGGACATCTTCACCAGCGAGCTTCTTGTTTCGTCCTGCGGGTGTTCGATAAATATCAAAGAGACCCCATCAGTTCGTCCCAAGAGTACAAGCGAGAGCGACGCTGGAGACATGTCGGGCAAATTAGATTGTCAAGACAGAAGAGAAAATAGGCCCTTTCTCGGAAGGAGCTCGAGCTCAACGAAATTGTTGTATCGGCCAGGATGGCAGATATGCATCTTCGCTAGTACATGTACCGGCTCGATACTGTGTAAGCTGAGCTGCTGAGATATGTCTTGGATGTCCGGCATCCCGCGCCCTCCATCGTTTGACTGAAGCACAGCACAGCACAGCTCGAGCTGGTTGACGAGAGAGCATGTACACTAGTCATGGATATCGTGTTCTCTTGCGAACGGTTCGTTGGCGCAGTCAGCCTTCTGTGAGAATCCTCCTTGCGGTCTGCAAACTGGAGGTCGTTCGCAGACTCGCAAAGTTGCAGAAGCTTGAATGCAGTGCGGTCAAGTGCTTGCAGTGGTTCAGTGAGTGGTTGGAGAAGAAGACAAGTGTGAAAGTCAAAGTGGAAGTTGGAGGTCGGGTTGGTGTGGGGGACAAGGTGCTCCATCGACAGGGGTAGGTTCTGAGTGGAGACTGGAGGGATCCACTGCGACGGGAACGTCAAACGGTGATGTGTGTGGGGCTTGTCCGATTGAATGATACGTACCGTGCACCCGATTGAAGCATAACCTTTTTTAACGCAACCGGGCTTTGAGGCGGTGAGCCTTTGACTTGGAGCAAAGCACTGATGAGCAGATGCTGACGATGCATCTCTGAATAAGGAAGGTTCAACTGATAGACTGAATGCACTCAGACGGCAAGAGCAAGGCATTCCTGCCACTTGATGGAATCAATTGGAGGCTGAGAGATGATCTGGAGGAAGGCGCGCGGCAGAGTTACGTACCGGTGACCTCCAGGAACGAAGGGGAAGCTCCAACGACTCTACCCCTCCATCTCCAATCAGCCAGGAGCTGTCTCCGGCTTGTTCTCCCCTTTTGTGTTGCGCCTTCTCCAAGTCAACCATTTTGCTCGGCAGTAGGCACACAGTTGCCGGTCCGAACATTGCAGGACTTCCAATCGGCAGCCTCCCAGGCAGCCATCTCTCTCTTCTCCAAGTCCCCAACCCAACTCTTGACCTTGTCCGAATTCCGGACGACCCAAGGGAAAAAGAAACGAAATCAGGACATGCCAGCACCAACTACGCTGTCGCCATTGATCCGAAGTGTTTCGGTCATTACCTATCTGCCGGTCGAACCCTCACCCTCCCTCCTAGGCCATTTGAGAATTAGGTGATCAGTGATCAGTTCCCGACGAATCACTGATTCCAAGTCCGAGTCTGATATCTGGCAGTCACTGCACCAACACCAAGGAGCGGATGAACAGGTACCAACAGACGTGTAACATGTCATTCCCAGGCTGACTGTGAGCTCCAGTACGCTCCTTACCTCACTCATGATAAACTGGACCACTAACACTGGACCTAGCCCCCCCCCGAGCTACCCTCCCTTCCTTCGCCTCTTCCCGCGCGGTACCGGAAATGGTGCTCCTCAGGTTGTACCGGTCGAGACAGTCCCCTCCCGCCCTTCAGTCCAGACAAGTCCCGGGGAAAGGGGGGGCCAAAGCACCCAGGGCACCCTCCCACCTTGGACACGACCTTTCTCCAGTCAAAAAGCCAGGACAAGTGTCAACACCACGCAAACTCAACGGTACATATTGGCCTTCAGGTGACCAAGCGTCATGACGATCTTCTCCATCTTCTCCCCCACGGCTGCACATTGCATGCTTGAATCAGCAGATGGTGATGCTTCTCTTCCCTGTCGCCATGCTTTCACCGGCCAACATGGCACTCTCGTGGGCCTTTTTTTCTCCGACCCCCAATGCCCCAATGCCCCATCGATGCCCTATCCCAATATTCACTGTGTTGAGAGCGTGGGCAAACTGATTCGTATGGCCGACGGCTCTGCTGGTCATCTGAAACCGGCTAGCGGCCACGGCATGAACGGCATGTCTTCTCCATCGTGCTCATTCGACACGGTTTTTACGGTGTTTCTTTGCACTGGTCCGCACGGCAATCATCACTACTGCCAACGGTGCCAACGTCTGAACCTCTACGGCCAGAGGGTTGTTCTGAATGTAGACAGACCCAGGCTCCCCCTTTTGCCCAATCCAGTTACCTCGGGGGCTGCAGGAAGCCAATCACACATGGGTTCTTGAACCTCAGCCCTATATTTGAGCGTATTAAGACCATCGGAACATATCGCTTCCCCTTCCAGCCTTTCATTTGCTGTTTGCCCCTTGTATCTCCCCATCAGCATCCCCACCACCTTCCCCCCCCCCCCCCCCCCCCCCCCCCCCCCCCCCAACTTCTCTCTATCCGCACCCTATCCGCTTGCTTGCCATCACTTCTCTTCTTGAGTTGTGAGGGTATTTGACTCCGATGAGCTCGATTAGCGTGTCTGTTGAGTGACAAAAAGGCACTGCTAGGAGACTCGATCTGCAGAAAAAGACATGGATCCCTATCATCATCCCTCTTCTCTGACAGTCTAACCGGAATCCATGCACACGTAAACTATCCCCACTTTTACAACTAAGTAAGCCCAACCAGCCGCTCCAGCATACCGTACACATCGCTACCCAACCTTCGTTCGCTGTGCGCTATCTATTAGCGATCGTTAATCTTATACAATTGAATAAAGTTATCGTAAGACTTTACTTTCGTATTGAGTGACTATTTGTAACGATTATCCTTCGTCTTTATTATTATTTAATTAAATATCTTCGAATTTGTAATATTCGCGTATTTATTCGCGTATTTATTACTATACCTCTTGGCCTGCCCATAAGTCGCGTATTTGTTAAATAAATTAAATTTCTAACCCAACTGACTAAAATAATTAGCGTTAACAGGATTTAATTAGAATGGCTAGCCAAAATGCCCTTAAATCTATTTTGAATAATTACTTTTAAATGGAGCACGATTTCCCTCATCGAAATCCAATCGCTATTAATCCGCTGCTATTAATACGAACGAGTAAAATTAAAAATACAGTTACTATCCCCTAATGAGCGCGCTACTTAGCTAATAAAGTTACTATTTATATCCCTTAATTATAATAATAAAATTGTTACCTTTAATGTATTACAAAATTATTACGTATAATAAAACTTCACAATCATATTATATAGTAATATAAAGAGTAAAAAGAGGGAAGAGGAGAAAATTATTATACGAATTGATTATTATTATATATACAGTAGTATTTATAAAGCTTCTAGGCATAGCATTCGAAATACTATTTTGAGGCGGCTAGGCTGCCTATATTAAATAAAAGTAGTATTAAGGAAAATGTAAGGTAATAAATAGCTCGCTAAAAAGATTAAAAATATTTATAATTACGACCTTAATATCGCTAACCTTACCAGTAATATTATTTACCGGTAATAAGTTCGTCGTAATTATAAAGAGGCTATTAAGATTACTATTGAAAGGTTATTTAATATAGCTAGAATAAGCGTATGTTAAACTACTTACTACTTAAATAGTATATTCGAAAATCACGACGAAAATATTATATTTCCTCTAACTATCACCAATAACTAGCTAATAATAGAACTACGTAGTCTTCGAATCCCTATTACTACATAAGAGGTTTAGAATATTCAATAATATATTCGCCGGGCAAAATATAATCTTTATACCTCGACTAAAATACTTATCGACTTATTAGAGCAGTACAAATCCCTCTATAATATTAAATATTTTATTAATTATAATCCTCTCTTCCTTAACGAATAAAAGGTTAACTGAATATTCTAGACTTTCGATTAGTATATAGAAATATAGAGGAAAAATCCCTATATATTATTAGTAAATAATATATATAAAATATTATTAGCCTTATTAACTTAACTATTTAAATTTAAGGTTTTTAATTTAATTAATCCCTTTTTTCCCTTATAGGTTAACCGCTTCAACCTTCCTCTCTTCAACGTTACTAGTATTAATACCCTAGGTTATAATTTCAACGTAGCTTTCAATTTCTTGAGCAGAGAAAAGCAAAAAGACTTTGCATAGTAATTCAAATACTTAAAGAAGCTTTAAAAGGATTACAATATTACTAGCCTATTAATACTCATTACTAATTTTAATAAAGGATTTAAGAAAGCTGCTATCGCTACCTACTTAAACGTCTTGTATCAATTATATATTTAGTATATTATAAAAAATATAAATGATTATATTAAGAAGCAGTAAATATAATTAAATAGTATTAAACTAATCCTAGGTACTAATATACTAAATCTCCTGCTAATTACCCAGGACTTAGATAGTAGCAGCCTTGATCCTCCATTATATAAAAGCCTAGCAGCCGCGGTTAATAACGATAAACCTAATAAATATATTGATAATAATTTAGAAGAGGATAACCTAAAGGAAATTAAGGATGCCACTACCGCTACCAACCTTATTTAATAATCTAACGATGGGTAAGGAATTCGCAAAGTAGTTAATAAGCTAGCAATTAAAGTTATCGCTCTACGAAATCGTAATATACTAGCCTTTAACCCTATTCGTCGATTCTACTTAAATATATATAAGGAATTCTAAGCCGCGTAGAAGCGAATCGGTTACACTAATAATAGGGATTACTTTAAGAGGACATAGCAATTAATAGTCTATAAATTCAAATGATAAATTCGTACGTATTTAATATCTCTCTTCCTCTCTATAATTACTAATAACTCCTTATTACAATACTTCTAACTTATTTGTATAAGTATTACTTACTATAGATCAACGAATTTAGTAACTATATAGTATCAAAGTTTAAGAATTATAGTATTAGGGTAATTAGTAGAGTCGAATTTATATATAGAGGTATTAAACGCCTTCTTAAGAACTGTTCTTCCTCTTTAAACTAATTATATAAATATATACTATCTACTTACTGCTTTTAAAGATAATTATTTAAATTTAAATATATAATAGTAAAATAGACGTATTTATATAAATATAAAAGAGTAAGTATATTTGATAATCTAATATTGAAAGTACATTTATATTGAAAGTATAATTTTATATTATTACTTTAATAAATATATTTATTCCCTTTTACTCTCTAAAGGTCTAATTAATTGACCTCCTTTTTTTTCTTTATAAGTAACACTATATACCTTCAAATTTATATAGTATTAATACTGCTATACTTATAACGATTAATTAAGAAACTCTTATTAAGACCTAGATGCTATTTATAAGAAGGCATTTATTATTTAGTATAAATTACCTTACAAGTATTTTATACTATGACTATTGCAAATAGATCTTCTGTTAACTTTAGCGATAGAGGATATATTTATATACTAGTAGCTAAGGATAAATAAGGGTATTAGGCTAACTAAGGCTAAATGCTAGGCTTATACTATTCAAAATCTTACTATTTTGCCCGGTCACCGAAGGTAGGCAGCTATCTCTGACCTAGACCTTATAAATTATATACGTAGAATATCAGGACGAAATTTTATAAACCCGAAAGTTTACGAACTACGTAATTTAGAGGGTAATTAGGAATTTACCTAACCTATTCAATTTATTCAATTTACTTAGCTTATTGATTACGACTAATATAATAACCGCCGTATCCTTTCTTACAATAAGGAGCTTCACTAGACAATATAGTGAAATGCCTAGAAAATAAGGAAGAGAAGAGGTATATAGAAGAGGGGTATATAAAGAAGGGGTATATAGAGGACGTCTCATACCTATAATATTACTTAAGAAGATTTATAGCGAACTGTTATAAAAGTAGTTAATAATATAATAATATAACTAATAATACAATTAAAATTATTATAGTACAATTAATACTAATACTAATCACGCTAATACTTTCTCTAATTCTACTGCTATCTTCTTATTACCCTTTAATTCCCTTATAAAAAATTCTAATACCCTCCCCATCTCCCTATCCTCAAATTTAGTAACTGTTAAATAATTAAATATAGCTATCTTATAGCTATTTACTAATTCCTAATAATTCTAACTAAGTAAATTATAGCGTACTAATTCCTACTGAATAATTAATACCTTAATATTAAGATACTCCTTCCCCTTTTAATTAATAATAAAGAAGCTTATAAGGATAAATTATACCAGCAACGCAATATAATCGAACTCTAATCCCTATAGCACCATCTCCAATACTTCTAATATATTTATAGGGATATATAGGAATTCTCTAGTATCCTTCTTAGTACTCTAAGTAGCACTCTAAGCATAGGTAGTACTTATATGGCGGGTATTAAAATTAGGGTAGGCACGTATACTCTGAGCATTAATTTTAGGGTGTATAGTAAGTATAGTAAGTGCAGTAATAAGGCTAGTAATTACACTAACAAGAACTATATCAACACCCTCTATGGTAGACAATTAACTAGATTAATAACTCTAAATAACCTCACGTAAACGAGCGACGTAGATTTAGTAGTATACACGTAGCAGTGTGCTGGCGCGGCTGGGCTTACTCAGCTGTAAAAGTGGGGATAGTCTACGTGCGCACGGAAATGGGTCTACGTGTGCATGGATTCCTCAGTCTAACAAGAAGATAACGGGAGTCCTCTCCACTTCTATCTCGTATGAGTCTTCCACTCTGATCTTGGCAACGTCTCTTGAGTCCGTTTCCAGTCTTGGTTCAGCTCGGACGTTGTCCAGACCTCTCCCCATCAGGAAAGCCCCATTCGAGTGATGTACAACGATACGGGAGTACGGGTCCACGTCGGGATCAGAACCTTGGTTCTCAACGGTGCATTTTGTGGGGTTTGGAGACCCACGTCTTGATCCCTACAGGATCTAGACACTGGTGGATTCTGTCCCTCCCCAGTTCGATTCATAGACTGTGTAGATGACGAGGAGGTGCATCCGACCGATGACAGGTCTCATCACAATCCGCTTCCCCTCGCTCCGTCACGGCTCCTCCTCCTAGGACCTCCCATGCCTGAGAGGGGTAGTGAAAACAACAAATTGGTCAAGAGATGGTGCAACGTTTGCTGTTCCTTGCCAGCCCAAGGGGCAGTCTTCCGTTTACCTGGTTCTTCTGAAACCTCCTGCAAAGACACGGAACGAGAGTTGAGCGAAACCAGCTCGGATACCAAACGGGCCGTCGCTGAAAGGGTCTGCAATTTGTGTCCCGTTCTTTCCAGCCGGCAATAAATCAGTTCCCGCTTCTCGCTAGCCAAAAATACCTGGAATTAATATCAACACCAGTCGAGTACGTGTTCGGGTCCTGCATACAATCAATGCCATGTTTTTGAGGCTCTTATGCTGGAGATGAGGAGACCATCTGTTTCCCTCCCATCGTGTTTGGTGCGGTTCCCTTGTTCCGTTGGCGAGGAAGGACGTCGTGGCCAGCTATGACTCGGAAACGTTCGATGGGGAGAAGTCCATACATACTCGCGATGAATAGCCGAATTCGGGGCCCTTCCCTTCCTGATTTCCCAGCAACAAGCCCTCTAGCATGGGGATTCGCCAGGTCTAGGCCCATCTTCCTAGACTTCGCTTGTCATTGTCTCAGTGGCAATGGGGTTACCAAACCCACAATGAACCCAAGTCGGTACCAATCGAGCAGCGAACTATCACTATAGAGTTCTGTCTTGGCTGCCGGTAGCGGTAGCTACTAGCATTCATATTGTCTCACCAAGAGGTTCCAGCCTTATGAATGAGAGAGGAATGAAAAGAAGGGAAGTGTTGGCAACAACTTCCAGAAACACTTCGTATCTACACTTGGACTTGCTCTCCTGCTGCGTCCACCACAACTCCGAAGTTTCTTTTGGGATTAGCCAGGCCAATACTGACACTCACATTACCAAGAAAGGTTTTTCAGGCGGGTTAAATGCTGAACGTGAGTATGATCCTTATCTGAATCTACTAAGAGCATGGGGATGACTTTTAACCAGGTGCCATGACCGAGCTGGACCACTAGGAGAAGGGAGAGCAAGCTTTACCCTCCTACCTAAGCTCCACGATCGTACACCACTACCCTACATGTCATCCAGAGATGTTGAACGTCCGGTTCTTGCCCCAGTTGTCGAGGGTTCTCCACGGAATAGACCCCGCCCGATTTGGTCGACAGCCAAGTCCCGGGCCTGATGTGACAATGGCAGACACGGGGTGATGTTTAGTATGGTCACTTGTGAACGCACGTCTCTCAGACCCGAACCAAATTCCCGCTCTGCGTGGTGCATTGGAGAAGCTAACATTGATCAGGATCGCCAGTGCATTCTCTTGTACTCAGCAGTACAGACATTACCAGTAACTATCCTGGAAGTCTGGGATAACAGGTGGCCGCCTGAAGTTATAGCGCTCTAAGCCTCATCAGTCACGATATCGAGGTGATAAATTTATTGACACCCATATGTTCTGACCTTCCTCTTCTGGACATCTAGCTATCCCGTCCAGCGGGTCCGGACGACCGGAGATTAGGATCACGCCGTCGGGTCCAGAGCTAATCATGAGGCCGAATTCGGTCTTATCAAGCCCTCTTCTGTGTTGATAGAAGTCGAGAGTCAAGCTGATGAGATATGCGTCGCACATTACAGCGCAGTCATAGTCCATCTTGGCGAGGTCATCTGCAGACTCATGACTGTCAAGTATTTGAATGCCTCATGGACACCGGAGTAAACATAGACCGAAGCCACACTCAGTTTCAAGGTGTGGTGGCACAACTCGCTCAGGTAACGAACATACGGGACTGAAGAAACGTGTCGGTCCCAGGTGAGGGATTCCAAGCATACACTAGGCGACGCCACACATTATACCAAGACATACTCACACAGGGTCTTTAAATTGACTCCTCGTGCCACAAAGAGTGAGTGGGTTGCGTCTCTAGGCCTCCTATGTCGGACATATCTCTTCAGATGTATCCCGCGACCTCTAAGACGCAGCATATGCTGCAAGTGGTGGTTGGTTGGTATATAAGTGAAGCTGATATGGCCGTGCTCCGCCAGTTGTCAGTTGTGGCGTCCTTGGCCGGCCCGTGTTTCCTTGAGGCCCTTGATTGGTTCATGAGACCTTGTTTAATAGGAAATTATATGCACCGATGATATTCGTCGAACAGTCAGCTAACCGTGTGTAGGAGTCTTCCTAATTTCCAAAGGCAGTCTGAACATAGGGGGTCTTGGCCTGGACGGTTGCCAGCCGGAAGTCTGCACTGTCATTCTGTGACACTGGATGCCACAGAGAAGCGATTCCGCGCAGCGACCTGAAAGTTTCCCGTCAACTGCCTGGCATGACCAAAACCCTGAGCTTGATTCAAATCTTGATAGGAAGGAACAATGGGCTTTCAAGCGATTAGGTCGGGTGCCTGGTACTGTTCGAGATCTCCGGTAACCGGCCATGGCTCTTTCCATGAACACCAGGTCTGTGCGTGTTCCGTGCCTTCCAAGAATAGAGGAACACAGATGACGTCTCTTGAGAAGAGGGAACAAGAAACTCATTTCACACGTTTCTACCTCTTCTTTCATGAAGGTTTCTGATGGCGTTGTCAAGCTCGATCCCAATGGGTGTCATCATCTATCAACTCGCACATCAACCTACCATCTCTCATCATCCATAACGAAGACCATCAGAACTGGAAGTCACGACGAGATTCCAAATCCCAAAAGACTGCATAAAAGCCACGCGTGACAAGAGGGCCCAGGAAATGCACCAAGAAAGGGACCTGTCCACTCCGACCTGGTGCTATTCCAACGCCATGGAGGCAAGGGGGGATATGGCTGCAGGAACTTTAAACAAACGACTACCGGTGTGCAACGTCCTTGACCGTTTATCGAATCGGATAAAATGTTCAGGCAAGAGCGAGCGCTGACTGTTGGCCTTTTAGTATATGTACAGAGAAAGGGAAGGGATCCCCAGTGTGAATTGCACAGTAACTACGCGGCTTCGCAGACTTCGCAGGAGGTGACAGGATTGGAAGAAATGGCAAGTTGGCAAGGTTGGCGATTCCACCATGCCCTACCGTTGATCGAAAAGCAGAAGCTTGCATAGCCGAGACCGTCCACAAGGCAACCCTATCACCCTGGGAAACGTCCGAGCGTACAGCAGATTCCCAAGGAGACCCAGTCATGTCATGACCCTTTCTGGACTACCGCAATCATGATATGTCCGAAATGGGACTCCCAAAGTCGTAACTGTTCCAACTGCTTGAAGCTTGCACAATTCACATCCCAGTGGCAAATCTGCCTTTCTGTGCAGTGTGCAGTGTGCAGTGTGCAGTGTGCAGTTACCCGCCATGTCACAACGGCACGCATACATTCGGCGGCCGTCCTGTCATGCGGCCACCCCCCTGGTCCTTCATTGCCGACGACCTTCGACGACACTACGGACAAGGCCGCGCCGTTTCTTTCTTGACACTGACCAGACGTCGCGCGGTGCCGGATGACCCGGTAGGCCCGGTTGAGACTGCTTCGGAACGGGGGTTGGGTCCTTTCGTCGGTTTATATCGGGGGTCAGCTCGTGTAGTTATTCCTTACGTGACTTGTCCTACCGTATAATCTGGGGAAAGCCAAAATTGAGAATTGGAGAGAACTCCCTTTTCTGGCTGCATACAGCTCCTGGTTCGTGGTAGTCAAGCATATGCGTGGCCATAAAAGGAAAATCTCCCCAGTCTCCAATTTTGAATTTTCCGAGATAATCCGGTATGTCCGTGAAGTGACATTGTCGGATACATACGGGACGGAAAGGTGGTGGTGCTGATTTCTAATGCTGTTGGCTGTCTAACAGCCATGCCGGCATCGTCTCGACAGATCCCCGACCCTCCAACCGTCTTACACACGTCTACTACCGTGATATCACAAACGACCGGGACTGTCCTTCGCAGCCTTCTTTCCCAGAGCCCCATCAGGCACGTACGTATGTACGCCTCCTCCGCACCTCATGACAAGCACACTCACGTATGCCTGGTGTGCTGCTCATCCCGCGGAGGAATCCGTGCCTCTCGCTYGTTGGCAGGTGAGAAGGCCTTTCCCATGCTCGTTCTTGATTTTCAAAATAGCTGACCGATTATCAGTCCCTTCCACTATATACTTCATACAGATCTTCATACCCACAAGGCAATCCATATTGCTTGCCTTTACCGACAGAGAGGTAGCTGGTAGCTCTCTCCAAGAATAGCAGCAAATCGCAATGACTCTACCTTGGTCACTCACTCTCTGGGATTGCGGGGGAAGATATTGCGGAGAACGAAATCTGTCGACGGCTGGAGACGAGAGCGACAGGGTCGGCGGTCGGGAGACAAAGTGAAAAACTCAATCAACAACCCGCTCGAAGCCGGCGTGATCTCACCATTCCATTCAGACAAGGGGTTCAGCCTTTCCGAAGCCCGCCGCCAGGCATTATCAACATCCGCGAGCCGTCGTTACATCGTGTTGAAACTGGCCAGTGACCAATCGAGAGATTGAAGGGGCAAGGTAACTGCCAGCCCGTTGGAGAGGGGCTTACCTGTCTCCCCGTCTCCGGAGAGTACCTACCGGTGCTGGCCGTTACCCCTTGTCCTTTTGACCTGAGTCACTCATCTCGACCGTTCTCGTCGATGGGAGAACAAACAAAGTAACCCAACATCCATACACCAAAGTCATGACATGCAACTGATGGGCTGGAGATCCGACCAACGAGCCTTGTTTCCCGGTCTTTGGTGGACTCAGGGTCAGAAGTTGTTCTCCAGAGGAGTTCAATGGAGTACAAT
Organism: Neurospora pannonica FGSC 7221; assembly: GCA_009805235.1. NCBI lineage: Eukaryota > Fungi > Ascomycota > Sordariomycetes > Sordariales > Sordariaceae > Neurospora > Neurospora pannonica. The sequence continues at coordinate 23,092 of RANY01000048.1, read as the reverse complement.
GAGGAACTACTTTTATGATACCAAACCACTCGATATCTGCATAACATGCAAATAGTCCAAGGTCCACGGCGGCAGCAGCATGCCAGTCATGCCTCCTCCTGCATATAAGGGTTGCTAACTCACGTTTCCGGGCCGCTCAGCTTACACACTTCATCTTCCAAGATACGTACAATCTTCTCATTTTAAGATATTAAATGTCACTCTTGCTGAACTCATGCTCTCACTCCTCGATGAATATCGGGGACACCCATCATCCCTTCCTTCCCCGCCAGCTGTTGGAGGTGGAGGTACTCTACACAATCCCAGGTTTCGGAGACCCATCGAACTTCTCGGTACCGTAGTCCGGTATCCGCGTGGGTCATTTCCCCACTTACCTGTGGACGCTCTCTCGCCACTTGCTCCATATCACTGTTCGCTTCCTCCCGTACCCTATGTCAGATGTCAGATGGCAGATTGGGTGGTGGCCTGAGAATCTGAGATGAGAGGTAATAATGTAATATGGGAAGTCTTCCAATCGCATTAATGGAAGAGTATTCAGGTGAAGTCTGAAGTGTGAACATGTGGTGGAGGGTTATGGAATGCACATGTCTAGAGGAATCGGGGTTCATATGTGAAATGTTTGCAAGAGGGGGGAGGTTCATAACGGCAGTAGTGTTCTCAAGCAAGTAGGTAGTGAGTGCAGATAAGTAATAGTGGTAAGGACCATTGAACCTGGTGAGCACAACAGGCATTGCGTTCCTGGTGATGGCATTCACAGACAGACAGACGTGAAGTTCACGGCTCGCTCATGGGAATCACGACAGATGCGGTATATGGAGCAAAATGTGGATTGGCACGCTACACAATATGGAAAGGCAAGATGTTGAAATCCCAACGAAAGCTCGTAGACAGAGAGGTATAAGAAAGACACAAGCTTCTCATGTTCACGTGGAAGACACGATATCACCACCACGTCTTATCCTTGCCGCAAGAGAGCGACGATTTGCTTTAGTCACCTCGTCCATTGAAGCTATTCTGGGGATGGAGGCAAAAGGTTCTCAGTAACAATACCTATCATATCCTCAGAAGCTTCAGACCATAAGGGAACTTCAGGTATGCATGGGCGGAGAGAGGATATATAAAGTATCGCCTTTCTTAACTCCTTTGGCTCTTTCCCGACAAGGGCTATGTGGCCAGTATGAGAGCTGGTTCCGGCTAGGGAGACGGGCATTTCATGTTTTAGTTCAACATTGCCACTTGCTGTATGGCAGTGAAGCCTCCCAGGGCATTTCAGTTGTGTAACCTTCGTTTACTTGCTGTATTCCCTAGTCCACGATGAATGCTCGTCCCAAGAGACCCAAATGGACACTTCAACCTCACTCACACTCCCCATATCGTACCAGAGGCTTCATCTTGGATTCGGATAAGACATTATTTTACAGTGTAGAGAGACACAGGACGACGGTATCATGGTATTACAGACACCCAGTCAAATAAGACCCAAGTAATGCCCACCAGTCCCATCATGCCTTAACCATTTGCATTGCCTCGACCACCACTTCTCTCAACTTGCCCTCCAACAACATAGTCCCCAGATCCCTGATCCCAGATGTCCCAACCATCTCCGATGTGGAATGGTCTATACGTAGTCGAGGAGTACATCATAACCAGAGATTCTGCAATGGCAATTGAAGTCAAAGACTCTCGTCTCGACAAGGACACTCGTGTATTGTTCCCTTTGATCTACCAGCATTTTCCCCTTCAACACAACACATAATACCAGTTTCATTAGAACCTCCACTTCCTCTTTGAATGCTGGGTGCGGTTAGGTTTCCCTCAAAAATATTAAAAATAAAAAATAAAATTGTGTGAGTGTCCCGTAACGGACTCGAACCGTTGTCTTCCTGCGGCACGTATGCAGACGCGGAATTTCCACGCCGGGAATGTTACCATTACACCAACGAGCCACCCACGGGAAGGGAGCTGGTAAAGGGAACTTATATATCCCTAGACGGGACGGGTTTGGGTGGGTGACTTGGGATGACTTGGGATGACTTGGGATGAGGGATGACGTGGGGTAGGCTGGGCAGGAGGGTGACGGGAGGTTGGAGGCAGGAGCGGCGGTGGGAAACAGCGGCGGGTTTGGATGGAAGGAGCGGGTGGACAATCCTCATTTCGGGGTAGTCGCAAGACGTTGATCATGCCTCCGGGTGTCTTGTCGAAAAGGAAGGCACGAATGTTGCAGACTTTCCCTTCACTTCACTTCCTCTGATGAACCGTTACAAGCACAGAAATACAATCACCGGGATATCAAAGATGTATTAGTTCGAGGGGCCAAAGGGTACTGGTATTGTGTGTAAGCTATTGCTTGTTGAAGATCTATGTAGTATCAAGAGGCCTGCGGAGGCCGTCTTTATACACTGGGCTTTCAGGAAGCAGTAGCTTACACTCCCTTTGGCTACTCGAACTTCTACGTCTTTGATCTCCCGGCGATGATACTCCTGTGCTTGTAATGGTTCGTCACGTTCCTCTCTTTATTCCCTTCAACCACTTCAACTCCCTCCGCACCCTTCTCAACCCCACTTCAAGTTCAACCTGTTCCAAACCGTCTGATCCACCGCCATCACACTCCCATGCCTCAACCCCGTCGGCCACCCGGTCCTCGAACTCGCCGTCCACCCACTATTACTTCCCGGATTCGGACTTTCAAACGGTCTATACCCATCACTCCCATAAAAATCCAACAACAAATGCACCTTTCCCGAGGTGGTATTATCCCAATACGCCGCCGGTCCTTCTACACCCGATTGGATAATGGCTGATGATCCGCCCGCACGGGTCCAAGTCCCGAAGAGGCCAGTGGTGGAAGTCTCGACGAAGACGGTTTTTAGGGTTTCGTCTTTCATGAAGCGGAGGAAGGATTGTGAGGAAGAGTTGGAGGGGTTGAGGGGGAGGATGGTAAGGTCGATGATGTTGGTGGGGGAACGGTCGATGTAGGTTTGCGGGGTGGAGAAGGTACGGAAGTCCGAGGTGTAGGCGTAGCGGATGCGGATAGAGGAAGGGGTGCCGGTGTGGTTTGGGTCAGAGGTTGGGTACTATCATTCCGTTAGATTAGGACGGGGGAGGGGACGGAGGGAGTGGTAGACGTACGAATTTGGAAGCCCAGTGAACGAGATATTGACCCTTCGCCGGATCCCAAATGGCTTCAGGCGCCCAGACCATGCCAGCTGTGTTATCCTCTACCACCACCAATCTCTCGTTGACCCAGTTGATCAGATCGGTGCTTTCCCAGACAAAGATCCCCTTGGAACCCTTTCGTTGTGCTACGTCCCATGTTGTCTGTTTCATCGTAGTATGTACCGTCAATAACCTGGCCATAACCTCCCACCTCCTGTTGTTTAACGCACCTTTCCAATATTCAAATCCGTCCCAATAATATACCACTTCTTCCCCGCCTCGCTCCCTCCACCCGGAACGATAGTCGGGTCCCGAACGCCTCCTGTCCCCTTGGTCGGCTTGAAGATGGGTGAGCCTTTGTTCAGAGCCTTGAACGAGATGGGGTTGTTGCCGTTGCTGAGGTAGAAGTAGACGTAGGGATCGGCACCGAGGAAGAAGACCCCCAGGTATCCGGCGAGCGATGGGACGGCGCGCTGTGTTAGCTGGTTGTCGTGAAGGCCTAGAGATGCGGTGTCGATGACGAGGGCAAAGCAGGCCCAGGCCCAGGTTAAGAGGAGGATTCCAAGGCTGAGGAGACCCATCCTTGGCTTGGACGACGCCATTTTAGACGATTGGAAGGAAAGATAAGGCACCCGTCCTGGAGTGTCTGAAAGAGGAGGTCGAAGCGGCTCAGGTGGTCCAGGTACCCGGGGAAGCAAGGTGTGGCTGCAAGCACGTTGAAGATCTGGGGTTCCAAAGACATTTATATCCTCACAAAAAGCTCATCTACCTTCCCTTTGGAGCCATATATACGCTACACCCTCCCCATGTGAAAGCCACCTCCCGATATTGACGTAGAGTGTGGCTCCTCGAACTCCACATGGCCCTGAAACATTTAAAAGTTGGGGTAACGGGGGTTAGGTGACATTTAGGCAAAGAGGAGGAGGGCCGAAACAGGTTGTAAATGGCTAAATCATGCCCGTCATGCCCCAGGTTGATCGGAGAATGTTGCAGTCCAAGGGTCGATCTCCAGATTTTCTAGGGTAAATCATTCCGATTCGATTGCTGGAAACAAAATTCTCCATTGCTGGGCGGCCACAAGTACCGGTGTTCGTGGCTACACTACAACGCTAGAAAAGGGGGTCCCGGAGCCGAGACATCCAAAAGAGAGTGTTATTGAAGGTTTGAGAATATGCGCTCCAATCATGTCTCGCCTAGCTCGACTTCCATATTTGTGTGGTGGTCCCTTGTGGATAGAAGACCGATTTCGTGGCCGGCGTTATTCATGGCGTTGTCAAGCATCATGTGGAAGGCGTGAGTGCGCATGTCAAAGGAAGCCTCAGACTGGACCGAAATCTGAGAGAAGCTGCTCTTCAAGTTCAGATTGGGAGCAATGGTTGTGCCATCCCAGTTGTCAACGACCTGTGGGGCTGGCGATGAAGGGGTATGGAATGAGCTTGCGGGATGGCTAGCGGTGGACTGGCTGTCCTCACTGATCAGGGTAGGTTGTTCCCTTGCTCCAAATATCTCTTCCATCAACTTGTCGTGTCGAAATGAACTGCCAGAACAATGCTTTCCAAACAGGTGTTCAATGGTAATACCTGACAAAATCCGAGCATCAGTAACTGGTGATGACCATTGGGGACAGAGGTCATCATACCTTGTTCAAGCCACTCGCACGGATTAACAGTGTTGGGCCATACGTCTTTTGGTTTGAAAGCATCAACCAAATGACAAAGTTCGGCATGAGACGAGTGGCGCGAATAAGGAAATGTGATGATGCTAGGCAAATTTCCTTCGGCTGTGCTGTGAGCGGCCAGCATGGACCTCTCCAGAGCGATCTGGGACTTCGACTTATTAATCAGGTCTTGCAGAAAATTGAGGAGTGCAGTCTTGTTATCTGCGCCGGATGTGAGCAGTTCCAAGCCTATTTCAATTTTTGAACCGCTCGTGAAAGACTCGAGAGGTAGAAGTTCGACTTTCTCAGCCGACTTTTCAAGCCAGCGGATACTGTCTTTGTTAGGATGAGAATAGTCGAGGGATACGTTGGGCAGTCTTACAACTTCGAGACCATTTGGATCTGTACCTCAGACAAGTGGTCTTGCTCCTCCTCAGGCTCAAGATCATCACCGCCTCCACCAATGCCAAGTTCCGGAAGGTCTTCACCGTTATTGAGGTGGGTAAGGACGGGATGTATCTGGACTACCGGGTTTTCCCGGACTGTTTTGCAATAGTTGCCCTTCTCACAGCTATGGAGGCGAACATTTTCATCCAATGTCAGGCAGCCCGGGTGGTACGAATTACCGCGCATAAATCCCACAAGTGCCGGAGCCTCAGGAGACAAGTGATGCAGGACACCAAAGCCACGCTTGTTGCCCGGATCCCTAGCAAGGAGGGACTGATAAATGCCCATCTTGTATTCGTCAACGTGGACCTATCAAGGTCAGCTGACAACCGAGCAAATGGAAAAGGCGTGATTCTTACTCTTGAGCCTAGTGCCTTGGACAAAGCAATCCACACCTCCTCATAGCCATATGTCCAGGCCTGAAAGTGAAAGATTGTGCTGGGAGGATACTTGGAGACCTTGTCCAGCAACTCGCTGATGCCCTGAGCCTTTGTAGGAAACCCAATGTCCTCGATAAAGGATGTGTCGAGATAGATAGTATCGAGTGTCTTCATCCCGTATGCGTACTGGACCATGGATGGCGATCTTGCAATGGCGTTGACATGCCATGGTTCGCTCCGGATATCCCCAGTGTAAAGGGCAGCTTTTCCTTGACCCTCGAACAAGAACATGACAGCACCAGGACAATGGTTGGCGTCTAGCAGGGTGACTTGAATATGGTTCCCTGGTTCGAGCTCGAGTTCGACCGGGGTGTCAAGAGGGAGTGGTTTCAACAAGTTCTTGAGGTGCTTGTAGGACAGCTGTCGAGCTTCCAGGATGCCTTGGGCATAGTTGATACGGCGAGAGACAGTCTCTAGGCGGAGTAGTATCTCCCTGGTGGCGGCAGAGCAGTACACGCTAGGTACGGTTAGAGGTAGCTGTAAAGAGGGTAGAGTTTTCGACTAACAATGGTGAGCGCAAAGTGTCAAGACCAGCGAGGTGATCCGTATGGACATGGCTCAAGAAACATGCCAAAGGAGGCCTTCGGTTCGGGTGGTAGCGGAAGAAGTCGACTAGACCAAGGATAGTGGTCAGTCGTGGGATTCAAACAAGAAGAAACTGGGCCCATATCCTCACCTCTAATGTCAGGGAACTCGGCCAATAAGCCGTTAAAGGTAGACATCTCGAACTAGTCGCATGGTTTTCTTGGTGTCGGGATTGTGGTGTCACATTGAGACATTTGGCCCTGTCGCGACATTTGAGTGGCGATGCATTGCGTTCAGACGGAAGGCGCATTCAACATCAGCAAGGCTATCTTTCCGCGGATCAACGAGGCCGAGAAAAGAAGGTTGAAGAAGGGATGAGGCGCGAGGCTCGTCATAGGGCTGAAGAAAACAAAGAAACTGAATCCCACCGGTTCGGCTGCCTAGTCTAAAAGCCAACCCCCACTACGGGCCGGGTTGGGGGTAACTGTTTACAGTGGACCAAGCCCCTGAAGATTCCCACAAGTACCCCGCAACGCCGCGGCCCAGAGCTCCTGAAGTGACGTGCCTTGTGCGCATTGACAAGAAACACCAATCCTCGTCAACTTCTTGTCCCTGTTTCATCGCGGAGTACACTATACCCGAACCAAGAATAAGCAAACATGGCGCCAACGACAACCGAACCTCCTGGGCGCAACTCCAACATCTTCTTCCAAGTGTCAACCAATATTCGCTGAACGACCGGAATGTCCCAAGCACGATAGACACAATGGCGACCACCAGTCTGAGCTCCCACCTCGTCGAGTCGCTGCTGGCCAGTTTGACTCTGGGTCGCATAACGGCGCTTGTCATCCTCCTTACCATCGCGAGTTTCGCCATCGAATCGACCAAGAAGTCAACGTATCCCAAATCGTTGCCTCGAGTCGGCTACACTGGAGGAATCCGTGCGACTATTCGCAACTGGATGAACCTCTCCAACTACCACAACTGGGTCCAAGAAGGTTACAACAAGTATGGCAAACACGGCCGCTCCTTCGTCACTCCCGCTTCGCCCAGCCAGCCGGACGAAATCGTCGTTCCTCGAGAACAGATAGCCTGGATGCTCGAACAGCCCGAGACCGTTCTCAACACCCAAGAGGCCCACAAAGATGTCCTCTTCGGCGTCTACAATTTCTTCGATGTCGATGACCACTTCCCTACCAAGGTGATGCACAAGCACCTGGCCCGCAACCTCGTCGGTCTCCTCCCCGACATCCAACAAGAAGTAGCCGACTCCATCGACATTGCCTTTGGCACCGACACCGAGAACTGGAACACCATCAACCTCTGGGAGGCCCTACTAGCCATTGTCCCCCGGATCATGAACCGCCTAGCCGTCGGCCTGCCTCTCTGCCGCAACCAAGCCTTCCTCTCCAGCCAAGTCGGATTCGCCGACGACGTCTTCCGCAACTGTCTCATCCTGACGCTCTTCCCGACGGTCCTCCACCCCCTCGTCGGCCGTCTCGTCACCCTGCCCAACCGGTACCACTTCCATCAAGGCTACCGACTGCTAAAGCCCGTCATCGAGCAGCGCCTCCGGGACTACGAGCGCTTTGAATCTGGCGAGTCGCAAATACCACCAGAAGAATCCCTGATAACCTGGCTCATCCGCCAAGCCAAAGCCGACAACCTCCCGCACGAACAGACGCCCTACATGATCGCCATGCGCCTCCTGCCTATCGAGTTCGCTGCCATTCATACGACTGTCATCACCCTGCACGCTTTATTTCTCGACCTGCTCGCCTCCGATTCAGCCAAGAATTACCTGTCCCTCTTGCGCGAGGAAACCACCACCGTTTTGCAGTCTGAACCCAATGGCATCTGGACCAAAAACGGTCTCGCCCGGTTATATCGCACCGACTCGGCCATCCGCGAAAGCATGCGCTTGTCGACCTTCAGCACGGGTCTCACTCATCGCAAGGTGGTAGCGAAGGAAGGGATCACCAACCCGTTTGAAGGATGGCATGCCCCCTACGGGGCGATTCTGATGGCGAACATGAGCGTGCAACATGACCCAGAGATTTACGAGGATCCGCAGACGTATGACGCGTTGAGGTTCTCGAGGGTGAGGGAGGAGTATGAGGCTAGGATGGCTGCGACAGGGGTTGAGAAGGAAAAGGAGAAGGAGAAGGATACGGAAGAAGCGCTGAGGATCAAGAGGTTGGGGTTGTTCCCTTTTTTTTTTTTTTTTTTTTTTTCATTGAGTGAGTGCGTCGCTAACTGAAATTCGTCTTACAGCCCCGGCCGCTTCTTCGTAGCCCACGAAGTCAAAATGATGCTCGCCCACATCCTCCAAAACTACGAAATCAAGCCCATCGCCAAGCGACCGCCACCAACATGGGTGGCGCATACGATTATCCCCGCGTTGGATGTCAAGATTGACGTTAGACGGCGGCGGAAAGACGCCCCTGCTACCTGATGTGTGGTGTAAAGATCTGTCTGTTCTTGGGTACATGCTGGTTGAATTTCTTGGATATATGGAGGGATAGAGAAGGATCTAAGGATTGGTGATGCTGTACATAGGCATTTGGGTATGTACATGACGAAAAATACACACAATGTCCATGATGATCATTTGGTTTTTTTTAATGAAGCAGTGACTTGCCCATGACTTCGGGATTAATGAAACCGAGATTTCCCCGGGCGGGAGTAGGCCATCCACACGGGGGGCGCGGGGAAGAGGATGTTGGTAATCGGGAGGTTTTGTATTTACTCACCTACCTACCTACCTATGTAAGCATAGGAGGGGGAATGTACAAGTTTAAAAAAAAACGTGAAACCTTTATAAAGGGTTGTGGTTGTTGTTCGGTAGGTAAATAGATAGGTAGGTAGGTAGGTAGGTAGGTAGGTAAGTAACCAAACCATATCTCACTGCACTCATAGCAAAGCTACCTCTGTGTACCTATTGTTACTGTTCTATTTTGTTCTTTGCTATGCTCTCTGTTCTTCTCTTTTCATCTTCTCTTTCCACTCTTTCCTCTCTTTCTTCGCTGTATAATCGAACAACTAAACGTACACACATACATTTTACATTCATCCCGTCCTGCCCGTGCAGCACACCACTGAAAAGCTTCCACCATTTCCGAACCAATTCCGGGGCACACGACGAACACGCTCTTAGTGCCGAGCAGCCTCAAATGCATGCGGTACCAGTAAATCATGACCGTTACCATTGCGATCACCACCCAAACCTCCTCTTCACTCCCCCAAACCGCAGCTGCCACTGTTCATTTCTTTCTTTGTCGATGTGGGTTCGAATTTGGTGGGTTTCAGGCTGGCTGCTGCCCTTGTCTGTTGTCTGGTTGGTCGTTTCTGGCTCGGTTGGGTTTTCCGGTGATTGTAAGTCAACCTCATTCTGTCTCGAGACAGCCGGAGAGCTTGGAGCTGGAGGGTCCTTTGACGCTGGAAAAAGCCCGCGCCTAAGGTGATCAAGAAGGGTCTGGCCAGTCTAACGCGCAGACGACCTATTTTGGTAATCCTCCGCGCGCTTGTTATTGTGATGGTTATTCCAGTGATTGTTGTTATGGTGCGGCTTCTTCTTGTTGTTCCACCACGAGGCGGCATTAAAGCCCGAACCCGAATCGCTCTCCCGGCGTGCGTGTTGTTGTTGTTGTTGATGATGATGACGACCTCCGGAGGGGACTGTATTCTTTGACGATTCCCCATCCGCGTACGATTCCATCTCTCTCAACAAGGCGCGGCCGCAATCCTCCTCGACTTCCTGGCCGTCCTTGGCGATCAACACAGAGAGATTCCCGTTGAGCGGGTTCTTGAGGTATCCGATGCGGGAAAAGGGCACGGCAACTTTGCTAAGCCATCTAAGCCGGAAGGGAGGGGAGGTCTGCCAATGAATGTTCTTCATCCAAGATGCCTTGGCGATGTCGGCCGAAGGTAGACTGGTCATCAATGCCTGAAGGTACGTGTTAGATGAGACTCCGAGTTGATCGGGTTGGCACGTAACTTACATAACCCTGAAAAGCCTTGCTCTTGTTCACGGAAAAGAAAAAGATGACGTTTCTGCACGTCTCGTAGGCCGTGGTGAACTTTTCTTCGTTGGACGTTTGGGTGACCCAAATTCCCTATAAATAACGCGTAAACCATTGAAACACCACACAACAGAAGATCCGGGACAGAGCGGGTGCTTGACTTACGTCATCCATAGCCTTTTCTAGGTTCTCGTTGTTGAAGGACTTGAGGACGAAAAATCGGGTATCTGCATCACGGAACATTAATATAGTGGACACTTGAGAGATTTGCACGGAGTTTCCACGAGGAATATGATAATGATACGATGTTGGAGCAAATGAAGCCCCGTCAGACCATGAGGTAAGGGGATATCATTTGGTCGACGGGGCTGAGTCCCTTAGCGGGGGTGTCTTGAACTGTTGAAACCAATGCTCGTTGTGCTTGAAATGGCGAAAGGATGACCGCAAGGAAAACTGACCGCCCTTTTCACCCGTATCGAAGTGCTCAACATGCTCCAAATCCCTAGGTCGCCGGGGTGACTGAGCCCGAGGAGCTTTGTCTCCGCGGTGATCGTCAAAGAAGCCTTTATCGTCACCACGATAACTCCGGTTGTCATATGTATGGAGAAGGCGTCCATCGTACTTGTTGAAATCAGAACGATCGCGGGACCGAGGCCGAGGAGAAAACCGAGGGGGCTGATACTCGCGGTCACGAGAGGAGGGACGGCTAGGACGGTAGTCGCGACGAGGTGACGAAGCGCGATAACGACGCGGAGACCATGACGGGGCACGCTTGGTAGGATACTCGGGCCGACCACGTTCCCGATAACGGTCGTCATACTCGTTGTCGATCTCCATCGGCCGAGGTCCATTCTCCGGCCGAAGCCTTTTCTCTGGGCGAATATCGGCCATGTCCACGGGGCTCTCTCGTTCCCTTTTGGGCACTACAGCCTTGGGAGCTTCGGTTAGTTTGTTAGTGGTTGTCGGGGCAGTCTCGACTACCGGCGTGGCAACGAGACCAAAGTCCAATCCCTCTTCCTCCAGCAACTTGCGCCGCTCGGCCTCTAGCCTGGCCCTTTGAGCAGCATGCTCAGCTTCTATTCTTTCTTTCTCTGCGGCCAGAGCTTTCAGCTTACGAAGTCGTTCGATCTTTTGGGTACGTGCTTCCACGTTATAGTAATCAGTTAGCGCCAGCCATTCCCGTACGTCCGGGTTGAGCTCCAGGGCTCGCTCGAGGGCCTTTTCGGGAGTCAATGAGGTAGTGGTAGGCCCATTCCTGGCCTGAGCATTTTGGGTTTCGGGCCTGTTGTTTGTACGTATAGCCTTCTCGGTGCCTGTTTGGGGCTTACCGGGGCCTTTTTGAGGCGCATGTTTCTTGTTAGAGGGAATAACAGCTCCGGATCGCGGGGTCTTGTCAGTTCCCTGAGAGGCTTGGTGCTTCGATTGCTCTTGACGTCGTTCGTACACCTTTGCCTTGACTGGCTCTCCCGCATCGCTCCGAATCTCACCCTCTTCGACCGGAGTAGAGGGCGCTGTGATTACGGCCTTTGCGAGTCCAGGAGGAGGTATAGAGGAATGATCCGAGGCCGGTGCAGGAGTGGCCTGATCTGGTAGGGCCTCGACAGAGCTTTGATTCTGCTGTTTGGTAGAAAGATGCGGTGTAGGAACAATTTCTGGCATGGGATCGATGTGATCGGAAAAAGAGCGGATCAAAGCGGCGATATCACTCTCATCGGCCGAGATGGACGTCTCGGTAGGAACCTGAGGAACAGTATGAGGAACAAACTGAGGTTTCGGTATCTCAACTTGCTGGGGCTTTGGTGTTGACGCGACCGTAGTGGTTAGGGATCTGCTGGCAGCGGCAAGATTCTCGCTGGTGGCCGGCGAAGGGCGAGAAGAGCGGTCCTTTTGCATAGATTGAAGTCTCTGCTTAAGCTCGCGGGTTTTCGCGTCGAGAGCCAGCTTGTTCATGTTTGGTAGAACGGGACTTGACATGGTGACGAGTGATGGGCCAGTAGCACTGGCGACGCGTTAGTAATTCCTCGACGTAGGAATGACGTAGGAATGCTGAGTATTTGATATGGCTGTCTTGCTGCCTTGCTGCTTTTATTTGGGGAACATGAGAAACCAAGCGATTTTTGGGTATGAATGGGGGCTTTTGTTGACGGCCCGGGTTGGTTAACCGATGAGATTCGACGCCTGACTTGTGCTCGCAAATGTTTTTGTTTGGTTCGAGGGAGCGTGACTTCCAAGGGACGCTTTTGTGTCTTTAAAGGGCGGCCAAGCTGGCAAGCTCGGCAGGCGCGACAAGGAAACCGTGACGTCGATCTTGTGCCTTAAGCCACACCAATTGTTTAGAAAAAGTCGATGCTGTTCAGTATTCGGTTGTTGTTGATGTTTCTTTCTTTCAGTGACCAGGTCACGAAACACTCATGTCCAACACCCGAGGACGAGCAGAATAATGTGCTAGCTCTCAGGGCCGATGGCGAGGTATGACACAAGTCTGGCCAGGTAAGTGCTGCTTGATGTGCTGGGAGCAATAATGGAAGGAGCCAAACACCGTCGATTAGACTGGACCTTCCCGATTGTGAAATTGTTGTGAAAATGTTTTAACTTGGCAAGTTGAACTTTTGATGTTTGGAGTGGAGCAATGCACTACATAACAGTGGGGTTGCGCCGTTGAGGATGCGCCCCACCCCCGCTATTTGTGCCTGTCGCTCGAGTCCTTATCGCTCCTTATCGGACAGCGCTGTGCGACTAGGCGCTACCTAGCTGTCCCCGTTCTTTCAGCTGTCATCACTGTAATCACCAACAACAACTCCCAACTTTGACTTGCCGTTCTCATCAACATCCAACAATCTCGCAATTCCATCCCGTCCTGCTGATGGCCAGACTATTCCGCCTCAGCCCATCATTTGCCTCAACCTTCAAACGCATGTCATTCTTCTACTGACCTTTCTTTCTCCATTGACCGCTCCTTTTCCCCAATTTGGATGTCGCCTTCGCTTTACCAACAGCTTTCAACCCACTCCTTCATGGGCCATGGGAATTTCCAACTTTCACCTTGTCCAGTCTTCAGTGTAGAAAGCCGCTGCCAGCAGAAGACGGATGCTTCCAACAGATTGACCGACCAAGCGGGCCCTTGATGCTGTTGAACGCCTCCCACCCCGAAATGCTCCGGAACAGAACCAACGTCGAGAGAGCCGGGACTGCACATTGTTTTTATACTTCTGGGATGAACATGATATACCACCAGCCGTAATGCACATAGTTGTTGGCATTATGATCCCCCAACCCGACCATCTTCCCGTCGTCGCTTTGTGGTCCGCCGCGGCATAATGGACAATGCGCAGTTTGTAAAGTCTGGTAGCGAGCATCTGAGAGGCTCTCTGTCTCGGCAACACTTGTCAGAGAGAAAGACATTATGCAACTCGAGCTATCGCAAGCGCGCGCATGTCCAACAACCCGTCATGATGTTCCTGTCAGTCAGTCTTTAACCCCCTTTACAAACGACCTCATATCTACCCCTTTACAAGTTCCCATGCCGAGGGTGTCATTCAAGTGAAAATGACATTCATGCAAAGATTCCATCAAGAGRGGCCCGGCGCTACCATGGCCCATCCGTCAAAGATTCTCGACTCTCGACTCCAGGGGCATATCCTGGCCTGACCCCTTTCACCACCTTTCGACTTCTCGGCGTTTCTCTTCTTCGCACGTGAAAAAATAACCACAAAAGCTCTGTAGTCATCTTTGAATGGCACCACACTTCGGTTCAACCTGCCGCGACTCCGACAAACCTGGCATATCGAAGCCTCTTGACTGGCTCAGCTGGAGACGAGATGGGCTCGGTAACATGGCCGCTGGCGGGCGCTAGCAAGCGTTGGCTCGAACGTTGGAACGTTGGAGGCTCAAGATGCCCCTGCAGGACTCCACGCGAACCCCTTCGCCTACCCTTGTTTACACCCAAATCACCCCTGGTCTGCCCCTGAGTCTCCACACAGACCTCACTGCTGCTCAGCCCAAATGTGTTTTATGCCTGTGATGGTGACGAGTGCTCCATGTTCACTCGGAACAAACACCTCTCTTCTATGCCTTGACGCTGTGTGTTCGTCCCATCATGGCCCTCGTATCGCTCACTTGGTTTGAGGAGCCGCAATGATCCCTCCACTGCTACGCAGTTGATGCCCCTCGAGTTGTATCCGAGGTTGGAGATCCGCCAGCATACCACATTACCAACACCGCCGTCGATCTGTTTTGTTTCCCTATCCATGGCCAGTCTACCCGCGGGGGTGGCTGCCCGCTTACATGGTCACCTTGGAATCAACTTTGGGAATTTGGTCCGTTATCAGACCACCGCCTTGTCCAGGCCACCTCATTTCGCTGAAACGTCGTGTTCGTTGACCGATGCTTTGACGGCCGACATGGGCATGCATCCATGAACATACCCATCACGGACGATATGCCACGATTCTGGAAGACTACGAACAAGTCAAGATATAAGGATATGGTCGTCGCCATGTTGCTGAGTTTTGGAAAAGTCATCAGCTTCAACTTGAGCATTCGGCATCTACTCACCTTCTTTTTAAACTTCTACCTTCTTTACAACAGCTTCAGTGAAGCCTATCATTCTTTACATCACAATCCTTGACATCACATCACTCATTCAACCCGCTAGTCGGTCCTACTTACCAAAGCAACAACACCAATAACTTACCACCATATCAACCAAGATGCCTTCCTTCACTTCCAAGTCTCTTCTTACCGTCCTCGCCGGTGCGGCCTCCGTTGCGGCCCACGGCCACGTTAGCAACATTGTCATCAACGGCGACTTTTACCAGGGTTATGACATCGGCAGCTTCCCTTACATGGCCAACCCCCCTATTGTCGCTGGCTGGAAGGCCAGCAACACGGACAACGGCTTCGTTGCCCCTGATGCTTTCTCCTCGCCCGATATCATCTGCCACCGCAACTCTGCCAACGCCAAGGGCCATGCCGTCGTCAAGGCCGGTGACAAGATCTCCATCCAGTGGGAGACCTGGCCCGAGTCTCACCACGGTCCCGTGATCGACTACCTCGCCAACTGCGGCGCCGCCGGCTGCGAGACCGTCGACAAGACCGCTCTCGAGTTCTTCAAGATCGACGAGGTCGGCCTCATCGACGGCTCCGCCGCCCCCGGCAAGTGGGGTTCCGACCAGCTCATCGAGAACGGCAACAGCTGGCTCGTCGAGATCCCGGCCAACATCGCSCCCGGCTTCTACGTGCTCCGCCACGAGATCATCGCCCTCCACAGCGCCGGCCAGCCCAATGGCGCCCAGAACTACCCCCAGTGCTTCAACATCCAGGTCACCGGCTCCGGCACCGAGAAGCCCGCGGGTGTCAAGGGTACCGCCCTCTACACTCCCAACGACGCCGGCATCCACTTCAACATCTACCAGCCCATGACCAGCTACCCCATCCCCGGCCCCGCCCTGATCAAGGGCGCCGTCAACGTCGCTCAGTCCCGCTCCGCTGTCACCGCTACCGCTACCGCCCTTACCGGTCTTGCTGCTGCTCCCGCTGCCACTGCCGCTCCTGCTACCACCACTGCGGCCGCTGCTCCTGCTGTTACTACTACCAAGGCCGCTGCCGTTCCTACCACCACTCTCGTCCCCTCCACCACCAAGGCTGTCACCACTGCTGCTCCCCAGGCTACCAAGCCTGCCAAGAGTGGATGCCAGAAGCGTCGTGCTGCTCGTCGCGCTGCTGCCCTCGCCCGCCGTCATGCTCGTGACGTCGCTTTCCTCGACTAAGCGGTGGATGCTGGGATGTAGTGTAAAAGATGGAAAGAGGGAAAGATGTTTGGATGGAAGAAAGCTATGAGGATTGAAGCTGCTAAGCTCCGGCGACGTGTGCGAGAGAAAGAGACTTTTAGAAGTGTTTTCGATTCTACTGTATTTGTTTGTTAGACTAACTTGAAACCTCCTCTGCCGCTTGGTGGAGGGGGAAAATATTGATGCTCTGTTGAAGACAAGTTTGGTGCTTTTTGTGAGAGTGATGATGTATATTTTCGAGTGATTGTGTTCTTCCATCGCCTTCTGATCAGCCTCATTGCAGCTATGTCCGAATTTCGGGGTGTGATACCAGGATGAATAATCGACGACCCAGGTTACCTCTACCTGGTACTTAAGGTCTGTGTTTGGAAGGTACAGTCACCAGACCACCGTGGGGAGGATAGCGTAGTCGTCAGATGTGGAAAGCGCGCCACGTCTATTTGGCTAGCTATTTCCTTAGTAGAAGCGGTTCGTTCGAACCTGGCTCCGGGCACCTTCGACAACTTTTTTTGTCACTTTTCTACCGTTTCATAGTTTCGAGTAATTCCTCGAGTTGTTCTTCGTCTTGGATCACACAGTTAGTAGGTTATGTAAAGTTTACGATTTTTTAGCTGTGTCCATCCTCTCTTCGGTCCAGTCATCCCACTCCTAGCATTCATCTGACGGTTATCTGGCAATCATCGCATGGTGTTGACATCATCCTGAGCATCTTCAACACTATCCCAACGTAGTACCGGTAGTTCTCACTCGATTTGGTTTCACTCAAACAGGTATAGCGCCGGGACTATCTGACAGAAGCAGGGCTTCGACCAATCTGTAAGTGAGCTGATGCGGGTCGCAGGGTTCCTTGGGAACAATCCAGTGACAGGATTGGTTTGAGTAAAACCAAATTCTGCGAGAAAAAGCGGTATACCAACTAGGGCGACCAGGGCCTTGAGGTTGAAACACCC
The DNA here is from genome assembly GCA_009805235.1 of Neurospora pannonica FGSC 7221. Lineage (NCBI taxonomy): Eukaryota > Fungi > Ascomycota > Sordariomycetes > Sordariales > Sordariaceae > Neurospora > Neurospora pannonica. The sequence goes on along the minus strand of RANY01000048.1, from coordinate 6,106 downwards.
AAATATCGAAAAGGGGCCGAGTCAATGGAGAATTGGAAATTAACCATAAAAACGCCAAGCAGTGTCAAACACATCACGAGCTTCCTTCCAGATTCGTTAATTCTTCCGTTGCGGCTCTCCCCTCCGCAGTTACATCCGGTCAGTCCCGTCCGTTCGGCACCAAAACATTTGCTATTTATCCGCAAATGGGATTTCGTCCTTCATCCCCGCTTCCAAGACAACATCGGATAGGAGATTCGGGTTTTGGGCATCTCCTTTGAGTTAACTTCGAGTCACCATCTTCCGCGAAACGAGCGAAAGGGGGTAGATTAATTCCCGGTTGATGGATTTGATGTCAATGGAAAGCAAGATCGATCGGTAGAGGTGGATGATGCACCCCGGGTTTTTGGAGTCTTGGAGCGAACGATGTTACTCACGTTGTGAGCTATAGCTTGCATGCGATGGGTTGAGTGAGGGCTGAGATGTAGAGAGCTCCACCAATCCGGAACTCGGGTACGTGTGCTGGTAGGGGGTGAAAGGCTTCTTGTTTCCCCTTTTGGATCAAGAACGCTTGGGAGAACGGCCGGACGGTGAAAGTTTAATGATCTACCGGAGAAGGACGGAAGGTACCCTCTTCAGCTTCGAGGCCGAACATCTGAACAGACCTAAGCTCAGAGGTATATCACCCTCCCTCACCCAACCACTAACTCTCCCTTTATTCCAACCACCCTCTCTCTTCCTCCTCCGCTACCTTACCCTCGACTCCTCTCACCACCCAACTGAGTGAGGTGCCCTCATCATCGCCCACATCGCCAACCATGAAATCCCTCCTCCTCCCCCTCCTCTCCCTCCTCTCCTCCACCGCTCTCGCCGCCTCCCGCACCTCCCCCCCCTCCTCCTCCTGCCTCACCGTCGGCCCCTCCGGCCAAAAGTACTCAACCATCCAATCCGCCGTCAACGCCCTCTCCACCACCTCTTCCGGATCTCAATGCATCTTCATCTACCCGGGTACCTACCGGGAACAAGTCCTCATCCCTGCGCGCTCGGCGCAGCTATCCATCTACGGCTCCACCACCTCCACCCTTGGTTATACATCCAATGCCGTCACTATTATTGCTAGCAAATCCCAAGCTGATGGACTAGGCAATGACGAGACGGCTACCGTCCGAGTCAAAAGCAAAAACGCGCGACTATACAATCTGAACATAGAAAACGGCCACGGCAAGGGCAGCCAAGCAGTGGCGCTGAGCGTGTTCGCCGACGGCGTGGGCGTGTACGGGTGTTCCCTCAAAGGATTTCAAGATACGCTGTTGGCGCAGGAGGGGGCGCAACTATATGCGAGATCGCTGATCCAGGGTGCTACGGATTTCATCTTTGGGCAGCGAGCACCGGCTTGGTTTGAGAAGTGTGATATCAAGGTCGTTGCTGCCAGTCTTGGGTATATCACCGGTATGTCCCCCTTCCGTCATTCTCCCCATCTGTTGGCTGTCCCTCACGAGCTGGTCATGTACAGTAAGTAACTGACAGTTCATTCATTCATTCAGCATCGGGTCGCGATTCTTCAACCAACCCAAACAACTACGTCTTCAACAGCTGCACCATCGCCGCCGCCGCCGGCAACTCCGTCCCCTCGGGAGCCTACTACCTCGGTCGTCCCTGGCGTGAATTCGCCCGCGTGACGTTCCAAAAGACCAGCATGACGAACGTGATCAACGCTGCGGGCTGGAAGATGTGGAACACGGGCGACGAGAGGACCAGCAACGTTGCGTTTGGGGAGTATGCTAATACCGGTGCGGGGGCGAGCGGGACCAGGGCGAGCTTTGGTAGGAAGTTGGGTGCTGCGGTCAAGATTGAGACGGTGCTGGGGAGTGGTTACGCGAGTCAGGGGTATTATGATTCTAGCTATATGTGAGCGGAGGGGAATGGTGATGGGTGGGAGAAGGGAAAGGGGTTGGGGATTGGGGGAAGCGAGGCAGTGAGTGGGAGGTAGATTGATGAGAGGATGTGAAATTGAACCGACAATCTCGAATTGTGGAGGATAATGTTAGAAATATTTTGAATACCTGAGTAGAATGTGAACTTACTCCGAGACGAAGATGCCAACCATCGTCGAAAGAGTGAGGGTAAACGTCAGATCACCTCCCGATGAATTATGTTGTGACAACCTTTGTCTGCCACTCACACCTCACTCGAGACTCACATCGAGAACTCCGTTGCGATTCAACTGTGCCTCTCAGTTCGCTACCTAGACTGCTGGTTCTGGGCTTCAATCTCCGTGTCATCGGAAAGCAGAACATCACTAGCTTGGTGTGGGTTTTTCTTTCATCTTCAAATGAAAATCACGGACTAAAAGCCAGAGCACTCTGACGAAGTGGTATAACGATTTGCGCTGAGATGATGTGTATGAACAGTCCTAAAAGGAGAGGAGAATAAAACAAAGTGAGTGACCTAAGCAAACCAAAAACGACCCAACCCATAGATACCGTATTCAACGCCGGTTCAAAACAGAGGCCCTTAGAATACCTCGTAGAGGGAAAACAACTCCTGCCGCTGATAAATGCCAAGTGACGAAATGACGGCCTCAAGAGCCTTCAGGATTTGAAGAGCCTTCAGGATTTGAAGAGCCTTCGGGATTCGTCGGAGGACTACCAACCTAGACGTCGTCCATCTTACCGGCGGCCTCCTCGTCGTCTTCCTCGTCGAAACTCGCCACGGATGATAGTTCACCGTCGTCTTCACTTTCTGCGTCCGCTTCGTCTGCTGCGTCTTTACTCGCGTACTTCTGGACGTAGTCTGAGAGAAACATGTCAACTTCCATCCTTTCTGGAGTCCGAAGCATTTCCCTTTGTGTAAACATACCCTTCACCTTGTTCTCGTAGCTCTTAGGCTCTCTAAGAAGCAGTGCAGCGGCCTCTCCGTTGAGAGGATCGGTAGGGTTGGGGTAACGTAGAAGCTGAGGCAGGAAAACTTCGAAAATGTTGATCATATCGAACATTGGCGACCATGTTTGGTTGATGACGTCTAGGCAAACCGATCCGGATCTGGTATGCGGCATATTTGGTTAGCCCCAATTTCTCTATGGCGATGAGCTCCTCTCACGCCGTTCCTTGTCCGTTCCCGCGAACCAGAACCAGCCAGCGAATTGTCGTGATTATTTCCTCGGAGGGTGTGATCAGTTGGGGTATCAGTCCCCCACTTACAGCTCATCAATGTTGGGATGGAAGATTCGGTTCACGAAGCCAATGCTAGGGGACTTGTACGGATACTGATCGGGTAGCTCGACGCGGACTTTCCAAATGCCGCCTTCGAAGGGTGCTGTAGGGAGAGCTTGGTGTTAGTGAACCTCGAGCCGCATCTGCGACTTGAGCACAGTCAAGAGGGGGAATGGAAGAGATTGGGAAGACGAACTTTCCGCAGGCCCTTTGAACCTGACATAGAACTCCTGCCTATTACAATGTTAGGTGTACTCTTCGTTTCCAGTTCGGATTGTGAGGTTATCGCTTCTTACACTGTGAGCAAAATGTTAGTGCTCCGAAACCGGGTGTACCATAGGTCCTGCAGGATCTCGGGGGAAGGGTATGTCCATACTATTATCGTTCACCAAAGTGACCTCGTAGTCGCTCATGAGCCTGTCATACCGATCGAGTTAACAGTGCGCCCGTGGGAAAGGGTTGTGGGAGCGTTGTAAGAACGGGAATCGTACATCTTCATGACCTGTTATACATGTACATGTTAGCATTCGTTTCCCTAATTCGCAGCTGAACGTAAATTGGAATCGCAACTCACATCTGTCTCGATACGGCGGCGTGGGGAACTCATGTTGTCTATCTAGAGCTCGTGCTCTGTTCTGTCTTTCTTCTAAGAACGAAGGGTATTTAGACTCGAATTTCTCGCAGGTAATCCGGAGCGAAATCGCAAACGGACGCGTTCTGTATGATCCGATGGTATAAGCTGATGACAACTGTCAACACTGCAGAATCCGGGAGCAGGCAGTTGGATACGATGTCGTCGGGCGGTGGCGAGATGCAATGTCTGGCTCGTCTGGTCTGGTGCGGCCGATGTGGGCTGGATGCTGCTGGGGCGGTGCTGATAACAGTGCTGATAATCTCAACGAAAGACGACGGAGAGGTTCGGGATAGACTCAGATGGAAACTAAAGCTGGGATTTCGGTTGCTGGTCGTCGGATTAAAGTGTCGAGATGGTTGGATTAGTTTAGTAGGAAAGTCGGGAGAGAATGCAAGATGCAAGTGGCATGATTAGATAAGTCACAGTAGCGACGATCGTCCACGACGTCAGGCTTACCGTACAGCGCTGATCTCCTCAGGTGGTAGCGGCCAGGGGTGCATTTGCCGGCCGCGAGCGAATGATAAGCGGCTGGAAGTGGGGAAAGTCATGCGCTGAAGGGAGCGATGAGGATTCATTGGCGGTCACTCTTGTCCCTGTGCTTCAGAAGTTCCGGGCAATGAGGAAGGAATGAGTCGTCAACTCCAGTCGACTTCATCAAGGCAACTCCAACCGACGTGATATAGTACCCATGAGCTGCAAATATTCGTTTTTGGACATTCCAAGTTGCACAGGCATCAAGTGACCTGGGCCTGGGTTAGCTTGCTCAACTCCAGACACCTTCAACTTATCTTCTGCCATCATCAACACAGCAACCTCGTCGTTGAGAGCCATCTGCCAATGGCACACCTTCGATGTTTCCTCTGGGGATCTATTTCATCGGCACATCCAGACAGTGAATGAGGACTTTGGGACTTCAGCCGTTGGATCAAAAAGCAGACTAGCATGACACCAACACCACATGTTTGCTTTGTCTCCAGCCCAAATCCGGCCACCAATGACCAACAAAATAGCCAACAGCAAATAATGAATAAAGAACGATGCGTCAACGGCATATTAGGCCATCGAGGTGACATCTATATCCCTTTAACGGTGAAATATCGACAATTTAGCGTCCTTATAATCTACCAGCAGTACTTTGTAACTTATTGACGCAGCTAAGCAACGCTAGCTAGTGAATCTATATAAAAGATCGACGATGACAAAAGTGTCCTTTTTGTTGGTAAAATTAGCGATTCTATATAGTATGTTAAGATAATAAGACTGACTTACTAGACTATACTGTCATGGCGTAGCCAAATGGTGATAATGATACTATTTGACCAACTTGGACTGAAGACAAGAAGTTGAAGAGGGGAAGAAATTCTAAAAGGGAAGGCTCGATGCCAGAGCTGTGTTTTATACTCAGGCCGCGGAAGGCAGCCAGAGCCAAGCCCAGAACCTGCACCATAAACCATACCTGTGAATGGGACCTATGACGGCACATGTGACAGCTCAGCTGGTGCCAGCCGTCACATATACTATTAAACGTAAATATTATTAGATTTTTAATTATAGTATTAAGGCTCTTAAAATAGATCTTTTAGCGATTTTAAATTCATTTCCTAGTAAGACAGCCTAGTAAGTGCTACCTTAGTAGGCGCTACCCTAGTAGGCGCTACCCTAATAGGCGCCGCCCTTAAGTATTAACCTTATAGATTTCTTGCCCTTATATATCCTCCCTCACCTTAGCAAGCTAGAGTTAAATATTAATGATGATAAAAGTAATTTTATACCCAATTTTAAAGACGAATACGAATATAATAATGAAAATTATAAGGATGGTAACCCAAAGTTATTAGGTAATAAACTCCTAGTCTTCTTTCTACCTAGCTATAGTCACTATTGATATATTTACCAGTGTTAATATGTGGCTGGTACTGTGCCTTATAACTACCTTATACTACCTTGAGGTATAGAAGGTTGATTAAACTATTCCCTCTATGGAATCAGTTGACTCAGTCCCCATAGAATGTACTAGAATACAAGAGGTTCTACCACTGTATTCTGGAGTCTTATAGTTTAGTGGGCATTTCTTCCAGACTGATTTGTCATCACAGGATTCAATAGAAGCTTCTAGATGCTTAATATTCATGTATATAGAGACCTCTTCTCTCCTTCAGTTAGTCACTCCTTAAGCAAGCAAGCACAACTCAAGCAATACAATATAGTCTTTTCTTATAGTGCAGAGTTCACTATAATAGTTGTTTCTCACAGTGCAGAGTCCACTGTAACCTTCACCTTC